>PVKS010017264.1:0-30166 GCA_004027875.1 Aplodontia rufa | reverse complement strand
CCCTCAACTGTATCTCTATGTACTTCTAATAAAAAAAAAAAGAACTGAAATCAATGAAACTGAGATCAAAAAAGAATCAACGAAACAAAGAGCTGGTTCTTGGAATAAATAAATAAAATTGACAGATCCCTAATCTCACTAAAAGAAGGAGAGAATTGAAGCAAATCAACAAAATCACCAATAAAAAGGGACTAATCAACACTAATCCCATGAAAATCCAATTGATTATAAGAACATATTTTGAAAAAATATACTCCTTTAAATTAGATAATCTGGAAGACATGAACAAATTTCTAGACACATACAACATCCCCAAACTGACAAAGGACAATATTGAAATCTTAAACAGCACTGAAATCCACACAGCAATTAAAAGCCTTCCAAAGAAGAAAAGCCAAGGACTTGGATTCCCTGCTGAGTTTTACCTCACCTATGAGGAGTAGCTAACACCTGTTCTTATTAAGCTATTCCAAGAAATTTAAAAGGAGAAAACTCTCCCAAACACGTTTTATGAGGTAGCCATAACTGTGATACCAAAACCCAACACATCAAAAAAAGAAAATTACAGACCAATATCCCTGATGAACATCAATACAAAAATCCTTAATGAAGTTCTAACAAACCACATTCAAAAACACATCAAGGGGGCTGGAGTGGAGGCTCAGCAGCTATGGTGCTTCCCTGGAATGCTTAAGTACACGAATTCGAACCCCAGCACCATGTTCACAATGAAGCGTTGGGACAGTGAAAGCCACATAAAAAATTAAATAAAATTGATTCTCTCCCCTGCCCATTGTCCATATCTCTTAAAAAAAATCAAGAAGATAATTCACCATGATCAATTCAGCTTCTTTCCAGGGATGCAAGTGTGGTTCAACATATGCAAAACAATAAATGTGATTCATCACTTAAACAGAATTAGGGGCAAAACCCATGTGATTATCTCAATTGATGCAGGAAAGGCCTTCAATTAAGTCCAGCACTCATTTATGCTCAAAACCCTAGAGAAAATAGGGCTCAAAGGAACTTATCTTAATTTTGTGAAAGCCATATATGCCAAAACTTCAGCTAGTAGTATAATGCTAAATGGAGAAAAGTTGAAAGCATTTCCATTAAACTCAGGAAGAAGACAAAGCTGCCCACTTGTACCACTTTTATTCAATATAGTCCTCAAGACCCTAGCTGGAAAAATCAGGCAAGAAAAGGAATCAAAGCGATAAGAATAGGAAGAGAGGAAGTCAAACTATACATTTTTGCTGATACATGATCCTATATCTGGAAGTCCAAAAAAACTCCACCAGAAAACAGCTTGAGCATATAAACAGATTTAGCAAAGCAGAAGGTTACAAAAAATCAATAGTTTTCCCTTAACACTAATAATAATAGGGCAGAAGAAGAATTCAGAAAATTCATCCCATTCACAATATTCTCAAAAAGAATAAAATACTTGGGAATTAATCTAACAAGGGAAGTAAGAGACCTCTACAATGAAAAGTATCAAACATTGAAGACAGAAATTGAAGAAGACCCAAGAAGATGGAAGGACATGGCTCCATATTTTTGGTGAGACAGAATTAATATAATTAAAATTCTGCTAAAAGCACTATACTGATTCAATGCAATCCCCCTCAAGATTCCTATGTCATTCTTTACAAATATAGAAAAAGCAATTCTCAAATTCATTTGCAATAATAAGCAACCCAGAATAGCCAAAACATTGCTAACCAAGAAAGGTGAAACAGGTGGTTTTACAATACCAGAACTAAAATTATACTATAGAGCTGTAGTAACAAAAACAGCTTAGTACTGGTATCAAAAGAAAAATGAAAACCAAAGGAATAGAATTGAAGACTCTGACAAATCCTCAAATCTTTACACATCTGATCTTTGACAAAATAGGTCAAAAAATAACATGAAGGAGAGACAGCCTACTCAACAAATGGTGCTGGACAAACTGAACAGCCACTTGCAGAAAGCTGAAATTAGATCCTTATTTCTCACCTTGCACAAAAATCAAATCAAAATGAATCAAGGTACTAGGAATTAAATCAGCTACCATACAACTGCTAGAAGAAAAATTAGGAGCAATACTCCATCATACAGGAGCTGGCAATGACTTTCTCAATAAGACTCCCAAAGCAAAAGAATTAAAGTCAAGAGTTAATGATGCTATTAAGTTAAAATGGCTTTGTTCAGCCAAGGAATTAGCCAAAACTATCAAGAGAGAACCTACAGAATGGGAGAGAATCATGGCCTGTGATTCCTCTCACAGGGGATTAACATCCAAAATTTACAAAGAACTCAAAAACTTGCTATCAGAAACACAAACAATCCAATCAATGAATGGGCCAGAGAGCTAAATAGAAACTTTTCAGCAGAGGAAATTGAGTAAGCCAGTGAATACATGAGAAAGTGTTCTAAATCACTAGTAATCAGAGAAATGTAAATCAAAACCACATGAAGATTTCACCTCTCTCCAGTCAAATTGGCAAAGATGAAGAATATCAACAGTAACAAATGCAGGAGGGGTTGTAGGGAGACAGGAACACTAACACTCTGTTGATGGAATTGCAGACTGGTTCAGCCGCTCTGGAAAGGTCTGTGGCAAAGCCTCAAAAAATTAGGGTTGGATCCACCATATGACCCAGCTATCCCTGTTCTGGGTATTTCCCCCAAAGAGTTAGAATCAGCACATTACAGTGACATAGCAAAATCAATATCCATATCAGCTCAATTTACAATAGCTAAATTATGGAATCAATCCAGATGCCCCTCACTGACTGGATGAATGGATCCAAATGCTTTGCTATGTATATGTATATGTACACACACACACAATGGGGTTCTACTCACTATTAGAAACAAAATTGTGCCTCTGAAGGTAAATGGATGGCAATAGAAGAAATCATGTTGAGTGAAGTTAGGTACACCCAGAGACTCAAAGGTCAAATGTTTTCCCTCATTTGTGGAGGCTAAAGCTAAATCCAGGCTTGGGTGAAAGGTAATCAAACTCATGTATTATGCCCACCAAAGGCATAGCAACACATAATCTTGGGTAACAATAGACATGCAGGTGGGGGAGAGGGGAGGTAAGACCATGGGGATGGGAGAGGGAGGGAAGACAGGGAGGGATCTAGGGAGACAATCAACAATGTAGCATACTCTTTCCCTCACTGGGAAGTCAAATAACACTTAGACAATCATTTAATTCTGGAAAATTTACAATCATGTATGTATGTATGTATACATACATGTATATGTATGTACATACACATACATGTATATACATACATATATGTGTGGACATTTATATCTACTATAATGTGCATAATATAGAAGAATGAAGAGACTGGGTATGGGGGCTGTGGGGGTAACTGTGATTTAGGTTCAAATGCATATCATATTGTTACTTTATATGCATTTATGATTGTACAAGAACTCAACTCCTTAATTTAAAAAAGTCTTTAACCTTACTGAAATTGATTTTTGTAAAACATGTGAAGTAGAAACCCAGTTTTATTTTATTTTTCCATTTAGAGATCCAAATCACAATACTACATGTCAAGTAGCTCCCTAGTGATTCTGAATGCTACTTTAATCATCTATGAAGCATCCGTACACATGTTTGCTTTTTAGTTCCCAATTGTTTCATTAATCTAGTTATGTATTGTTGTGTCCACACTCCACTGTTTTAGCTATTATACATTTACAATACATCTTTGTATTACAGGTAGAGCAAACTACCTCTTTCATTTATTAAAAAAAAAAAACTCTGGGGCTGGAGCGGCGGCTCGGCGGGCGGTTACGGCGCTTGCCTGGCACGCGCAAGTACACCGGTTCAAACCCCAGCGCCCAGGTACACAACTAAATGTTGGAGCAACGAAAGCCATGTGAAAAACTCAATAAAAATTGATTCACTCTGTCTCTGTCTCTCTCTCTCTCTCACTGTCCTTCTCTCTTTAAAAAAAAACTTCACTCTGTCATTATTCCATATAAATTTAAAATAGGCCAAATTCCACAGAATACATTATTGGGATTTTGATTGACTTTGCATTGGATTTATGTACTAATTTAGGAAGGAATGGCATCGTTATATATTGTATCTCAATTATTTATCCTTAGTAAATAAAAATAATGTCTGCATTACAGCTTTTTTTTATTTCATTGCTCCTATAATTACTGCCTTTTAAATACTACTTTTCCTAACTTGTGCTGGTGATCGTAAATGCAATTGCGAATGTAAATTTTTTAAAGTTCAGCAACTAAACCCTTTTCTTAATCACAATTTGAGTGTTAGATTATCTTATATTTTTCTAGGCAAACAATTTGGCATGCTCCTGAAAACAGTTATGAATTTATAATTAATGTTTTAATTAATGCAATCTGCTGTAAAATTAAAAACATTTAATAAGTATGGTAACACTATTCTTTTCGTTCTTTTTTCCCCTTTCACCCAGTTTATAGCTATTCATTTCTCTAGGTAAACACAATTAAATTTCTTCTATATTTTCTGAAGTTTTCTTCGTGACTGTACAAGCAAATATAATTTAAATTCTTTTTACTCCCTTCTATCCGCTAATGTAACAAACAATACAGAGTTCGTCACCTTGCTTTTTCTCCTTTGTTATCGATGTAAAATTTTTTTGAAGTCTCTTTAATAGCGAGGGGCGGGCAAGGGCGGCGAAGAGGAGGGGAACTAGCTAACGACAGAGTGTCTGACTAGGAGGTGGCTAGAGAGGCCCGGAAGTGGCCTCGGTGCCCCGCCTTGCGCGTGGTTTGCTAGTTTGGGACACTTTGTGAGTACGGGGTGAATGGGAGGCGCCCATCCACTTTCTCTTGTGGATTTTGTTTTCCTCTCGTGGCTCTCCTGCCAGCCCAGCTGTTCTTTTGTCCTGGGTAGGGGTGCGTTTGCTTGGAGAGGTGCTCTTCCCGCGCCAGTGCTCCTCAGGGTCTACGCGGAGGGAGACCCGTGGGGAGGCCGTGGGGGCGGGAGGGAGCTGGGTGGCCGCACGCGCTAGCGCCGGGAATCCGGGTGTGTGGTTGAGCCCCTCTGGGCGTTTGGAAATGGGATTCTTGGGTCACTTAGACAAGACAAGACTTGAAAAATGAGAACCGTAACATTTGTACTCTCCCTGGAGACAAGGTTAGTTCCAAGGCCCTTAAATTATCCTGTTACTGGACTAGAGGCAGAACTTCGGATTTGTTTTGCCTGGTTGGAACCGACCCCTATCTCTTATTGACTTTATGACTTTGGGCCAGTCGCTTAACCTCTCTGTACCTTATTTTACAACTTTGTAAAATGGGGTTAATGATAGCACCTAAAATCACTGAGTCGTGAGGATTACGTGATGTAGTATGGGTAGGACGCTTTAAAAAGTACGGGGCACAGAGTCGCCACAGTGTAAAGAGTTGGTATTGTTATTTCTAATTGTGATAGCACATTGTCTTCAGTGAGCAGTGTTTGTGACTGGCTTTTGTTACTTTTTTAAAGTATTATTTTAGTGTCATTCACCAGTTCTCTTTGTAATGGGTTATTTCTGTATTTTAGGAGGGAAATATAATGTATTCTGAAGAAGACCCTGCCCTAAAGCAAAGACTGAAAGTGGTTTGTGTTGTGTATTGTGAGGTCCCTGGGACAAGCTATCTCATTTATTTTGCAAGGAAGAAAGGAAGTGTCATGGGAGAACGCAGTTCATTATGCCTGAAATGGTTGGAAAAGGCTTTAGGAAGAAGAGAACACTTAGGTTGGACTTCTGGGCTTGAGTACTGCTTACTGTGCAGATATGTGGCAGCGTGAATGTAAATGCTGTATTAAGAAGAGCGTAGTAAACAGTTCGGTAGGGTAGCTGCTGAACTACTGCAAATGTAGGGACTCTTTATGCCTATTAAAAAACAGATTCCTCTGTTGAGTGCACAATGTCTGGAAGGCCCAAGTGTTTGGGCCCTACCTGAGCTCTCACTGGCCCCTTTGGCTGGGTGCTCTGAACAGTGACAACCTACATGACCATATGATATATCCCATAGTTTAGTTACCTGTGGGACAGAGGATCACCAGTGGGTGTGAGCAGAAACAGATGGCCTTATCTGGAATGAAAGCATTAGTAGTTTCAGGCGGGAGAAGGCCCTGATTAGGTATTTTTGTGTCTCTGGTGGCAACCTGAAAGATAGGATAAGAAGCTGTGTGGGTTGAAAGTACTTGTCAGGCTGAAGACAAAAATGAGGGCCTGGGTGCTTGCCTGGCAGGCACAAGTTCAAACCCCAGCACCACATACACAACGAAGTGTGGGAGCAACAAAAGTCATATGAAAAACTAAATACATTTGATTCTCTCTCTCCCTGTCCCTCTCAAAAAAAAAAAAAAAAAAAAAAAAAGAGGGTCTGGGCCATGCTAATAGCAGGGAGGGTAGAGAAAAGGAACATATTTGAGAGACATTGCAGGGGTAGAAGATTGGAGTAGATGATCCTTGTGGAAACTAAATGAGCAAGTCAGATGATTCTGTGGAAGCCTGGTGGCTAGTGCTATTATTATAGAGAATGCCATACTGGAGAAGGAGTAGATAAGGCGGCAAGAAAAATCAGCTTGGTTTGGATTACATTGAGTTGTGTTTATTTGCAAGATTTCCAAGGAGGCTCCTCAAAATAGGAATCAGACTTTTTCTTTTTTAAACTGGGGATTGAACTTAGGGCCTCATGCATTCTAGTAAAATGCTCTACCATTGAGATAGACTCCCAGACCCTTTTTAAAAAATATTTATTTTGAGACAAGATCTCACTAAGCTGCCACAGCTGGCCTCAACAATTGATCTTTCTGCGTTAGCCTCCAGAGTAGCTGGGATTATAGGCATGCACCACCACACCAAGTTTGGATCAAGAATCTTTAGCTTAGGGCTGGAAGCGGTGGCTCAGCATTGGAGTATTTGCCTGGTTTAAATTTCAGCACCACATACATAATTAATTGGCTGAGAAACAAAGACCAGATGACAAACTAAAGTTGGTTCTCTCTTTCTCTTACTTTCTCCCTCTCAAAAAAAAAAAAAAAAAAACCCAAAAAAACTTTAGCTTAAAAATTAAAAATAAAATCTTTAGCTTAAGAAATAGGAATTAGGGGCTGGAGCAGTGGCTCGGCGATTACAGTGGTTGCTTGGCATGCACAAGAAAGTGGGTTTGAACCCCAGCACCATGTACACAATGGAGTGTTGGAGCAACAAAAGTCACGTGAAAAACTAAATAAAATTGATTCTGTCTCTCTCTCCCTCTCTCTCTTAAAAAAAAAAAAAAGAAAAGAAGTAGGAATTAAAATCTTGCAAGTAGCTACATCAATGTTTATAGCAGCACAATTCACAATAGTTAAGCTATGGAACCAACCAAAGTGCCTTTCAGTAGATGAATGGATAAAGAAAATATGGTATATACACACAATGAAGTATTACTCAACCACATTATGACATTTGCCAGCAAAAGAATGGAACTTGAGGCTATCAAGCTAAGTGAAAAAAGCTAATCTCAAAAAGCCAAAGGTTGAATGTTTTCTCTGACATGCAGAAGTTAACCCAAAATAAGGAAAAGATCAGAGGACTAGACAAAAGGGAAAGAAATGGAGGAAGGAGGGATGAATCAGACTTAATTTTCCTATATATGAACATATTACAGTGAACTCATCAACATGTTCATCAACAAGTCATTAAATTTAAAAAAATTGTTAGTATATCATAGATTAGCAGGGGGAAAAACTGGGGATATAATTGAAATAAATTATACTCTTTATAATTGCATCATTGATTGTTCTATTGTCATGTATATCTAGAAAGAACTGGGTAGGAGGAAGGGAGGGGCAGGGGCAATACTGGGGAATGAGTTAGAACTAGTTATACTATATGCTTTTATAATTATGTCATGGTATATTCTAATGTCATGAATATCTAAAGAAGAACCAATAAATTTTAAAAAATAAAATTCTCCAAGTGATTCAAGAATGTGCAAAGAGAAAAGGTCAGGAACAGAATACCCAAAGCCCAATCAAAAGGAGAAAAACCAGTGAATTATATCTTTAACTGACATTAATATAGTACTTAGCACACACGAGGCACTATTCTAAGAACTTTATACAAAAACAATGTTCACAGCATCACTATCAGTTATCATTTCTTACAAATGAATAAAGTGAGGTATAGAGATATATGGTTTACCAAGATCACCCAGCTCCTAGGTAGTCAAACCAGGATTATGAACTCAGGAAACCTGGCTTGAGAGTATCCATCCAGACTGTGATGGAGTGCTGGGAAGAAACAAGAAGGATGAAATGAAAGCAGGATGGAATGGGGTCCAGGGACATTGAGTTTCTGAAATGGACACCAGCATCAGCCTGGTTGCCTCAGAAGAAGCCATGGAAAATGGGAACAGGAGGAAGCATCTTTGATTACTTTTGCAGGAGAAATTTTAGTGGCCTTCTGGTTTGCTGCCTACAGTTTGCTAAAGATATGTGGGGGATGAGGACAAAATTCAAGTCTGGTAGGCTTTCTTCAAAAAGTTTGGCCTTGAAGGGGAGGAAAGAGAATGGCAAAATTGAAGGAGTGGCAAAGATCAGGGGTAGCCACTGTGCTGTCCAGGGCAAAGGCTTGGTGATATGTTCTTTGATATTTCTGAGAGAAACAGAAGGTCCTCCATGTAAAGCTCAAAGAGGTTTGGGGAAATTCTGCTTTCAATTGAATATAAGTGTCATTTTTCTCCCAGTTATTTGGGCGGGCAAGCCTCAGATAGAAAAATTCAGTCCTATTTCTTTCGCTATAGGGCCTGCCATGTTTTGTTTCTTCATTTAAAATGTCACACCTTGATCACAGGGACCTAGTATATGTTTCCTGTTGCTGCATAACAATTTGCCAGACATTTATAACTTAAAACTTATTCCCAGTTCTGTAAGTCAGAAGGCCAGGGAGCTCAGCTGCATTCTCTGTTTAGGGTCTTCATAAGTCAAGATGTTGGTAGAGCTAAGCTCTTTCATAGGCCGCTTAAAAGCTCATTTGAGGTTGTTGGTAGAATTAAGTTCCTCATGATAAGTCTGGTAAATCTGAGAAGCTATCTCATCATATTCAAAATTCTGGGAATTAGGGCAGTTAATCCTTGGGGTCATCTTAGAATTCAGTCAACCACAGAGCTGGTTGCTAATGGGATCATTCTGAGGTAATCACTGAGAGGGGCTTCCTACAGTCCAGGAATAGCCTGGTCTTCACCGAAGGTTGGCTGCTCGTGTCAGTTTCTATCTGGGTCAGTCAGGGTGTCCAGATCCACTCCCAGGACATCCTATTCAGGATTGGAAAGGTGTAGAGGATGAAGCTGTGGAGGCATTTGAACATGGGAAGGAAATCTCTGTAGCTGTTCCTTGGCCACACTCCCAGGCACATGAGCATGAGAGGAGGGGACTCTTAGCAAATTGAGTGACTAATAGTGATTTCCACTTTTCAGGACTCTTCTTCAAAAGTACAGCTTGCAGCTACAGTGAGGCCCATACTACCTTGGCTAAGGATGGCTAGAGAATCGAGGGAAGGCCCAGTCCTGGATGCCTACTCTGCAGAAGACCAGATGGGGCTTCTGGTTATAAAGGTAGAAGAGGAAGAGGCCTCTGCCTTCACAGAGGACGCCAGTTTGCACTGCATCCCAAACCAGGGCAAGGAACACTGCCGTCAGCGCTTTCGGGCTTTCTGCTACTCAGAGGCCACAGGCCCCAAAGAAGCACTAAGTCAGCTTAGGGAGCTTTGCCAACAGTGGCTGCAGCCTGAGACACACAGCAAGGAGCAGATCCTGGAGCTGCTGGTGCTGGAACAATTCCTGACCATCCTGCCCAGGAAACTGCAGAGCTGGGTGCGGAAGCAACATCCAGAGAGCGGGGAGGAAGTGGTAGTACTGTTGGAGTATTTGGAAAAGCATCTGGATGAGCCCACATCGCAGGTAGAAAGAACAGGTTTAGTATCAGAGAGCTGTGGTCTATGCATTCCTAAAGGTCAGAGTGGGGGGACATGCCTTCACAATCAGGAGTTTTGTCACCTTTTGTACCGTGAACTGCTTTAGCAATATTCTGAACCCCTTCTCAGAATATCTTTAAATATATGAAGGAAAATATAAAGGATTACAAAGAATTCAATTATATTGATACACATTTAACTGTTAATGTTATGATAAAGCTGTACATATGCTTTTTAAAAAAAACAATGCACTAAATAATGAGACATAAGAACATGACTTGAAGGTATTTCTAGTTCTGTGTGCTGCAGTTTCTGTTGATGACAAAGTCTTAAAACCACTTATACCACACTGGTTTGTTTCTTCCATTCATAACTGAAGTAAATGCTAAATTTTTTTCTTAGAGATTGGTAAAAATAAGACTAGTTTTTTCCTATCCAAGTTCAAGGACCACTTGGGATGGAATCATATAGACCTTTGGTTTTGATCCTCTATCTTCTGGCCTGTTTTGTGAGACTGTTTCATCTTTGCATTGTCTAGTGTCTTTGTACACATACCCTCAGAGGTCATGTAGCCAGAATCTTCTAACCAGTGACCAGAAGACCAAGGTTCTTGACATGGATCTATTGCACTGAGCTGTTAAAAATTATTTCAAGTCTTTTAACTTAATTACTTAGAAAGAGTGTGGGAATTTCTGGGCTGTACATAAGAAAGTAAGTTGGAAACCATAACTATCAGTGTCTAAAAGGAAACCCACATTTAATGAGGACATGTTGTGTGCCAGGTCCTGTGTTAGTTGATTTCACACATTGCCATCTTTTTTATTGGTTCCAGCAATTCTGTAAGCTAAAAGTTATTATCATTTTTCAGATACGATCTTAGTAATTATTGAGAATTTCTCCCGGTTTTCAAAGTGCTTTCATAAATGCACAAATATACAGAATGAGAGAACACAGAGTTAAGAACATGGCTCTGGTCTTATTCTGCCTTAGCACCCATCTTAACATTATTTACTTATTAGCCATGTGACTTTGGGCCAAGTGTTTAAACTCTCTCTCTCTCTCTCAATTTCATCAGTAAAATGCAGATAATGATAGTATCACCCTTATAAGGTAGTTATTCATCTTATTATTTGTAATGCTTTTGGAGTGCCAGGCATATAGAAAGTACTATGGAAGTATTTGATTAATAAATGAAAAAATAAATAAATAAATGACTTCTAGGACCCAGGTGGTGACCAGGGGCAAAAACTGCTCTGTTGCAAGGTGGCACTGTTGACACCAGCCCTAGAGTCACAAAATAGTCAGTTCCAGCCAGTGAAATCTCTGCTCAAGCATGAATCTCTGGGATACCAGCCCTTACAAGACAGAGGTGAGTATTGTCTTTGGTTCTGTATGAATTCTACAGAACTCATCTAGTTTCACTGAAGGTTGATCCACTGATATAACTTTACATGTTTATCACTGATCAATCATATTTTGAGACTGAGACTAAAAGGGAAATTGGGAACATAATGGTGGAAATCTTTCCAAGTCTTCACATAATAAATAAGATGTTACTAAAATTGGGGTATGGAAAGAATGTGTTCTAAACACATTTAACATGTAATTATGGAGGCCTCTTATGTCATAGCCAGTGTTGTTGGCACTAGAGACATAGCCATTCATTGAGACAAACTTTGCTCCAGTGGAGTTTCCATTCTGTTGTAGAAGATGGCAAATAGATATAGTAATAATAGTTTTGATAGTTGTAAATCCAATGAATAAATAATCTATAATGCCAGCCAGAATATGCTGGCTTTATAGGACTCTTGTAGATTAAAGGGTATAAATCTTCTAAATCCTGAGTCTGTTATTTAAAAAACATGAGATTGGAACTGGAGTGGTGGCTCGGCGGTTACAGTGCTTGCCCAGCATGCGCGAGTACACGAGTTCAAACCCCTGGCACCACGTACACAACTAAGTGTCAGAGCAATGAAGGCCACATGAAAAACTAAATAAAAATTGATTCTCTCTGTTTCTCTCTGTCTCTCTCACTGTCCTTCTCTCTTTAAAAAAACAAAACAAAACAAAACAAACAAACAAAAAAAAACCCACAAAAAAACATGAGATTTACTCCATAGGAAATGACTGGGCTTTCAGGTGTTCTCTCAGGTGCCCTGAACAATTAATTGTATAGTTTCTTAAGAAACTATACACTGGGACACACCCACCAATGTGCAGTCTTTATTTCTCAACAGAGGTTCTCACTTAAGCCGGTCTTCCCCCATTTTACTGTTTGCCTCCTTTGTAGGAAGTTCTTTTTCACTTTTCTTTCCCTTGAATCTGAGTAAGTTTTTAATAAAACCATACTCCTATTCTACTTTTCTGGGCCTAGCCTTATTTGACTCCTCTTAATTTTTCAAAACAAAAGCAGAATTCTCCCTTACAGCTATTGAAAACATCCTGACCAAAAATCCCATTGTTCTCCCCCTCCCTCACAAAATTCAAAGGATCCTCAAATGGAAAGTTTTTGGTGGGGGGAAGTTGTTCTTTCACTTCACCACAAAGATCCTGCCTTTTTTCTTTTTTTAAAATCTACAGAGCACACTAGAGATGTCTTTAGCCCTAGTAGTGATCAGGTACTTTGGAAAAGAAAATGCTTTGTATAAATTTGTTTATACAGAAATTTATTTATCCAGTTTTGAACTTGGATTCCAAAAGTCAGGAAGTCTGAATGCCAGGTAGATCTCATCCAGAGCTTCTTTCCTTCTTAGTTGCCCAGGGAGGGAGCTGCAGAGAAGACAGAGTGGTAGCTGCCAGGCTCACTCCAGAGTCCCAGGTGAGCTGGAGACCCTCCTCCTCCCCTAATGCCCTTTACTGCTGTTGTGCTTCCTGTGACCTGCCCTTCCTCCCCACTCCACCTCTGCCCTGACCCTAGATGCTGCACCCAAATCCTAGGTGGGATTTGAATTTTCTCATCAGTCCAGAGGTTGCTTATCACTAACTTCATGTAGGTACACACTTGAAAAGTTTGTCCAGTTATTTAGTGACTTGGAGAGTTGTCTGTGCTTCCCAGATGTTCCCTATTCCATTTGGTCAACTTCTTCTTCGGTTGCTATAGGGGATGCTGAAAACTGAAGATGTGGACCTGACCCTGTCCCCTGAGTGGGCACAACTGGATTCATCTCACATGAACCTCTACAAAGATGAAAGAAAGGAAAACTGTGACAGCCTGGTTTCCCTGGGTAAGACGAATGGGCACTAATTTCTCCCAAGGTTCCTTGGCATCTATTGTGTATTAGAACCTGTAGCTCCATTAGGTTGGTAGAAGCTGTTGATCCCATTATGTTTGGATTCAGAACCACCAGTTTTGAAATTCTGTTACTGACTAGCTTTTTAAACTTGCTTTCTTTTTTGCCCTGTCAGTGGTTTAGTCATGGTAAGTGGGAAGAAGTAAGAGTCTCTAGTACAATTCTGGCTTATAAGACATACTCAATAAATGTTAGTTTCTCAGGTTGATAGTATAGCATGCATGAGGTCATGGATTTGATTCCTAGTGGTAGGATTTCTTCCCTTCCCTTCCTTTCCCTTTCCTTCCCTTACTGTTTATAGCCCTAACTGAGGGGGAAAATGTTGAGAGGCCTTTTCAGAAATGGGCCATGGAATCATATAGCATGAACTTCAGACTCTGAAGTGTAACCTGACTCATCAGAGGTCCCTAGCTCATTGGCAGCACAGTGGAGGTTCCAACTTAGATCTCCCAGTGCTGATGCCTGTTCTCTTTGGGAATCCAACCTCTGGCTAGAGCACAGTCCAAGATAACTGCCCTTAGAGCATAGTCCAAGATAACTCTCAATGACCAGTTTTCTGAGTCTCCACTTTGGATATTTTAGCACTTCAGAACTCCTGTCATTTGTCCTGTTCACTGCTGCTTTCCACTCAGCTCTTTTGTTCTAGTTCTAGATGTATGGCTCTGCCTTGCCATTCTTACTGCTTTGAGAATATCCCTATTCCATGCATCCTCAGCATAGTCTTTGGTTCTTACCACCTTTCTTCCACTCCCTCCATCCCCAGTTGTACCCTTTATTCAGTGCCCTTAGGTCTCCCTCCCCAGCACTTTGTTAGCCTCCTTTATTCCTATCCTTTTTGTTGCTCTTAAGTCCTCATGCTTGGCATATGTAGACTTCTATAATCCTTGTCTCCCCAGAACTCATCACAGAGCTTTCTTCCAATGGCACAGTGCAATTGATAGCTGCTGGCCTTTGTTGTTTCAGCTGGTGAAACACAGACTACAATCAGAGACTTACCTCTAGCTGAGGAACATCCAGAACAAGAGCCTGGACAGATACCATGCCACCAGGATGAAGATGTTGTCCGAATTCCTACATATGCAGAAGGTGGTGAACAGGAAGCCAGGTTACAAAGAAAGCAAAAAAATGTTACAGGGAATAGGCGGCACATTTGCCATGAATGTGGAAAGAGTTTTGCTCAGAGTTCAGGCTTGAGTAAGCACAGGAGAATCCATACTGGAGAGAAACCCTATGAATGTGAGGAGTGTGGAAAAGCCTTCATTGGGAGCTCTGCCCTTGTCATTCATCAGAGAGTTCACACTGGTGAGAAGCCATATGAGTGTGAAGAATGTGGCAAGGCCTTTAGTCACAGTTCAGACCTTATCAAACACCAGAGAATCCACACTGGAGAGAAGCCCTATGAGTGTGATAAGTGTGGAAAAACCTTCAGCCAGAGCTGCAGCCTCCTTGAACATCACAGAATTCACACTGGAGAGAAGCCATACCAGTGCAATATGTGTGGCAAAGCCTTTAGGCGGAGTTCCCATCTCCTGAGACATCAGAGGATCCATAGTGGGGAAAGAAATATTCAGGAACCTGACTGGGAAGGTCAGGGTAGGATGGAAAGTCAATGGGAAAATGTAGGAACTCCTGTGTCTTATAAGTGTAATGAGTGTGAAAGGAGTTTCACTCAGAATACAGGCCTTATTGAACATCAAAAAATTCACACTGGTGAGAAACCCTATCAGTGTGATGCGTGTGGAAAAGGCTTTACCCGAACATCATACCTAGTTCAGCATCAGAGAAGCCACATAGGGAAAAAAAAATCTGTCTCAGTGACCGGTGCTGTACATGCCAAAGTTGGGTCTCATTTGTCATTGAACTGAAATCAGTCTGGAACCTTTATTGACTACAGAAGTTGTGGGCAGGGCCTTTATTTACCAGTATGTCATCAAGTATTAAAAAATATAACCTGGCTGAGATGAATTACCTTCTACATTCTATAAAGGTGATTTGAACAAAACTTATTTATAAGAGGCTTTGGGAGAGTTGTCTGAAAGAGGAAATACCTCACACATTGGAATTAAATTGATTTCCAGATTGGTTGTTTACCCCCAGCCAGCATTTTATGATGTCTATTGGGTGAATGATTATAGTTTGGGAGCTCCTGCCCTGACCGTTCTTTTTAACTATAATGAGCCCACCATGCTCGGTCAGATCCATGAGGTCTTACATCCCTCTCTGTACCTTGTACACAGGTGATGATGATGTTTACTAAATGTACCATAAGATTACCTGCATAACTCTGAAAATGTGATATTGTCTAGATTTCTGTGAAACTTCTCACTAAAGCCATTTGTACTTGTATCTAAAGAATTGAGGTTCTAGATTGAGTCAATCTAGTACATTTTCTGCCAAGAACATAGAATTGGCAGAGCAGGGATAAAGGAGGGGTTACTGTGATAGAAAGAATCTATTTTTCTTTTCTGACTAGGGATTCTAGTGAGAATGCTTTAAACAGCTTATGGTTGAATCATTGTGAATATTTGGCATCCATGGAATTCCATTCTGTAATTTTTCTTTGATGTTAATTTTGGTACTCTTGGGGAGGACAGAAACTTTTCTATTTAGTGTGAAAATCTGACTTTATAGTCAGAATAAAATGATAAATTTTCTAAGGCTTAGCTTCTTAGTTCTTGGTTTTATTTATCTTGGGCCTGACAAGAGCCCCTCAAAGTTATAGTTAGACACTATACTGCCTCTTCTCCCTTCAAGCACATCCTGTATAGTAAATTGTACAAAACATCCCTGCTAAAACATTTCCTTTAGGCCAATGAATTTGTACCAAATATTTAAAATAAGTATCACTTATGGTTTCAGAACTCCAATATCAGAGTACAACAGTCTTGGTCTTCTCATCTATAGATTCCCAAATCAACTGCATGGTAACAGTTCATTATTTATGATGAGAACTTTAACCGTTAAGTTACCAACTAAAGGGTTGGTAGCACGCGCAAGGCCCCAAGTTACCAACTTAATCAGGCTATCTACTTTTTCCTTAAACACACTTCATAGATTATCCACCCGCCCCCCTGTTTTTTTTTCATGATGGTCAAGGTTTCAGTGTGGTAAATTTAAGTCAGAAAACTTTTTTTTTTAGTCAGCAGTATACAAGTAGTATTTATCAGGTATATTTCAAATGGAGTTGTTTCTCCAAAAGTATTTTCAGATAACTAGTTTCACTTAGATTCTGGCACCAACAATCTCCTCCATATTTATAGTATCAGTCTAAGATTTTGGAATTAAGATACAGCAAGGTTTTCTAGTCATCTCTTACAATTAATGGTTTTGCCATTGTGATACATTCTCTTCTGCTACATGTATTTTTATTCATTAGGAACTGAGTTGTCATCCAAAATCTTGTGCAGATTCATTCAAGCCCTTGTTTTTATGTCAGTTTCTAAAACTTGGTACTTAAAGGTAAATGATTTGTGTTACAGTAATAAACCATATTAACTTTGATCTTTTTTTGGCCGGGTGGGGGGCAGATGCACTACTGGAGATTGAACCCAGGGCCTCACATATGCTAAAGCTACATTCCCAGCCCAATGAGTAACTTATTAAATTTGTAAAAATGCATTGCATAGGGGGCTGGAGCCGTGGCTCAGTAGTTACGGCACTTGCCTGACATTGCCAAGTACACGGGTTCAAACCCTGACACCCACGTACACAACTAAGTGTCAGGGCAACAAAAGCCACATGAAAAACTCAATAAAAATTGATTCTCTCTGTCTCTCCCTCTCTCTTTCACTGTCCTTTTTTTTTAAACCTTTTTTTTAAAAATGCATTGCATGAGCTCAGTGTGATGTTGCTTCCCTGTAATCCAGCAGCTCAGGAAGCTGATGCAGGAGAATAGTGAGCTCAAGTCCAGACTGGGCAACTTAGCAAGACCCTGTCTCAAAATAAAAAGGGCTAGAGATGTACCTAGTGGTAAAATGTCCCTAGATTCAATTTCCAGTACCACAAATAAAAGAGAAAGAAAATGTATCACATGATTTCCAGACATTCTACATACATATTAAGATTGTGCAAAGAAACAATCAATAGAATATATGTGTGTATAGTTATTGTAAGGAATTGGAGACCCAGTGGTGCCAATGGTGTGACTTCCAGCCTGAAAGCCAAAGTTTCAGTTTGAAGTCTGAAGGCTGGATAGGATCAATGTCTCAGAATGTAATTCAGTGGTAGAAAACTTTTCCTAACATACTTGAGGCCCTGGTTTCAATCCTCAAAGCCTCAGGAAAAATAAAAACAAAGATACTTTTCAGCATGCTCCCCACTTTTGATTTCTGATTCTTTCATTTGGCAGTAGGAACCTAAGAAAGAATATTTGTAGCCTCCTGAATAGGCTTATAAATCAGGATAGAGAAGGGCTGGATTAAGGCTGAGGGACAAATGACTGACTTATCATTATCCAGAGTATTCTCAGCATTTAGCAGGGTTCCTGTTGAATGAATGATTCTAAAAATCGGCTGATTATACTTGTTATTTTCTATTAACATAAAATCACCTGGAATTACTACTGAAGACCAAAGTGTTCATGTTCCTATTTCCAGAAATAAAAAATTTTCCTATTTCCAAACAAGTTATGTGTTTACAACCATTCATTCAATAAATCTATGTTAGGTCAGCTGCTAAGGAATCAAAGATGAACAAGAGGTCTTTTCCTTTGAAGAACGTGAAAACTAAACTCTCCTAATCTTAAAGTGCTCTTCCATGAGTGGTCCTTATTTTATTGTCAACTTAGTAGTCCTTTCTTCAGGGTACATGTGCCACATAGACCAGGATTTAACACCAGCTGATATATAAACCCTTCATACACCCCGAACATACATAGTTGATTTTTGTTTGTTTTTGCAGTACTGGAGATTGAGCTCAGGTGCGCTTTCCCACTGACCTATTTATTTATTTATTTAGTTTTTCAAAGAGAGGAGGACAGTAAGAGAGAGAGAGAGGAGAATCAATTTTAATTGAGTTTTTCACATGGCTTTCATTGCTCTGATACTTAATTGTGTACGTGGGTGCTGGGGTTTGAACCTGTGTACTCACTCGTACCAGGCAAGCGCAGTAACCACTGAGCCACCCCTCCAGCCCCTATTTATTTATTTTTTAAAGAGAGAGGGAGAGATTGAGAGAAAGAGAGAAAATCAATTTTATTTATTTTTCCATTTGGCTTGTTTCTTGACACTTAGCTGTGTATGTGGTGCTAGGCTTTGAACTCAGGTCCTTGTGCATGCCAGGCAAATGTTCCAACCACTGAGCAACTGCTCCAGCCAGCCCTTTTTAATTTTTGAGACAGAGTCTTGCTAAGTTACCAGGGCCAGCCTTAAATTTATGATCCTCCTGCCTCAGCCTCCCAAGTCATTTGCCACCACACCAAGCACATAATTGGTTTTGTGAAGAGCAGTTCCCTATCTACCATGGAAACCGTTATGAAATAGTTTCCTCCAACAAGGAATGAGGCTTTCTACTTCTCCCCATTAAAGGTATAACTGCAAACCATAAAACTGCTTTTCTGCAGCATGACATGAACCCCTGGACAACAAAATGTTCCAATCACATGGCCTATTTTGGTGCCATCCTGTAGGAAAAGGGACACAACGAGCCTATACATTTTGCTTGCACACTCAATTTCACTATATTAAATTTTAAAAAATTATATAAATAACAAAACTCCAGAAAGGGCTTCTTTTCTGAGCAGGTATGTCAGTCTATCCCTGAAAAATCTGATGCCAAACAATTGGGTTGGTAAATGCCCTTTCAGAACAAAGACAGATGCAGTCATGCAGGACAGGATATGTAAGACTTCCTGGGATCTGGTAACACATGTTCTTACCTGAGTGGGGGCAGGGAGAGGAATAAGGGTCTTTCTACTGTTGTACCTATACCACATTGGCTAGATTACAGGGTATTAATAGATTTCCTGGGATCCAGTAGTATGTTTACCTGTTGAATGTTTAGATAGAAAGGCAAGAGACAGTTGCCTGATGTCTTTGCTGTTATTAAAAGTTTGTTGAAGGCCAAGTGGATAACTATTTAAGGGGGAAAAGTGAGTGCAAATCTGTGCTTATTGGTGTGGAATCAATTCTTCTGTGCCACCAAATCTCTCCTTGCCCTATATCACAACCTCACTCACTTTTAAGGAAAAAAGGTGATCTGATGCTCAACACTGCAGGATGGATTGATTCCTCCACCACACTCCATCACTTCATGAGTTGCCAGACAAGCATACAGTCTGTTCTCCTGACGGTTGGTGAACATTAAATTTTTTGTTTGAACAACAAAAAGTATAAATTCATCTAATAAGAGTTTGGGGAGAATTTACAATACAGACAAAACAGTTAAGGCAACCTTGTGAGTGAGGTAGCATGGAAGATAAAATGAGGTATGAATGATCGAGTGAATGACACAGCTGGCTACACATTCTTAAGTGTACTTCAGGTATGAAATATTCATTCACAACTTTTGCTCATATCTAACTGGATTGTTTGTTGTTTAGCAGTTGAGATTTGGTGAGTTCTTTTTATATTCTAGATATAAGTCTTCTATCAGACACATGGCTTGAAAATATTTTTCCCTTGCAGCTTATCATTTTATTCTCTTAACAGGGCCCTTCACAGAGCAAATTTTTATATTTTGAAAAAGTAAAATAATTAAATTTTCCTTTAGTGAAATATGCTTTTGATGTCAATTATAAGAATCTTTGCCTAGCCTTAGGTTCCAGCAATTTCCTTCTGTTTTCTTCTTAAAGTTTCAAGTTTTCCATTTTAGCTCATGACCCATTTTGAGTTTTTGTTTTATTTTACATTTTTGTTTTACAGGGTGTTTTGTTTTGTTTTGGTTGGCTCATGTATGTCCAGTATTCCAGCGCCATTTTCTGAAAAGGCTATTCTTCATTGAATTCCTCCACTGAATTGCTTTTGCACCTTTGTTAAGGATCAGTTGGGCCAGGACCAGGTGGTGTATGCCTGTCATCCCAGCAACTTAGGAGGATGAAGCAGGAAAAGGTAAGTTCCCTCAGTAATTCGGCAACATCCTCAGCAACCTAGCAATAACCTGTCTCAAAATAAAAAGGGTTGGAGATGTAGCTTAGTGCTAACCCATTCCTAGGTTCAATCCCCAGTATTTAAAAAAAAAAAAAAAGTGGTCAGTTGACTTTCTTGGTTATGTATTCCGTTCTGTTGAACTATGCCCTCTATCCCCTCTCCTGATCTCCTTTTTTTTTTTTTTTTTTTTGAGAGAAAGAATCAACTTTTTTTTTTCATCTGGCCTTTGTTTCTCTGACACTTAGCTGTGTATATGGTGCTGGGGTTTGAACCTGAGTCCTTGTGCATGCCAGGCAAGCGCTCCAACCACTAAGCCACCACTCCAGTCCCATGGCCTTGAGCTGTATTGATCCCAGATTTGCACCACCACACCCAGCATCCAGGTTTATTTCTTATGCACTATGCACAACAACTTGTTGTTATTTTAGAAATAGATGATTACTAATATTAGCGGGTTACATCACTACCGCCCCAAATATATGATTTAGTGCTGATTAAACTGTCAGTATGTAACATCGTTGAACATATGCTATTCCATACCTGGATATGCACCAGAATACATATATAGATTCACCTAAAGACATGTAGAAGAATATTTATATAGTTGCATTGTCATAGTTCCAAACTAGAAGCCCTCTCACTGTCCATCAACGGTAGTAATGGATTTACTTTATCACTGTCCTTCAAGAATGTCCCAAAGTGGGCTGGAGTGGTGGCTCAATGGTTACGGTTACAGTGCTTGCCTTGCATGTGCAAGTCCGTGGGTTCAAACCCCAGCACTATGTACACAACGAAGTGTGGAAGCAACAAAGGCCACAAGAAAATTTAAATAAAATTGATTCTGTCTAAAAAAAAAAAAAAAATGTCCCAGAGCAGGAGGTATAGGGCTGCACCTATCTACTTTTGCATGTTGCACAGCATGCCCTGCAGAATCATCTGTAAATCAGACCCAAGTTTTTGTTTTTTTAATCTTCATGAAGTTTTATGGTCATAAAACTTCCTGAGTCTATAGGTTCATAAAGTAATGTAGTTAAGAGCCATGGGTATTTGGCTCACTCCCTCATACAACTTATGCCTTAAGGGTCTGCTCGTGCCTTATTTTTTCTGGGTGGTGGGGAATGTGGTAATAGGGACTGAATTCAGGGGCAATCTACCAATAATTTACATTCCCAGCCCTTTTATTTTATTTTTAAAATTTGAGACAGGGTCTTACTAAGTTACTAAGGCTGGCCTAAAACTTAAGATACTCCTATCTCAGCCTCAAGTAGATGGGATTACACACGTGGTTTCACACCTGATTTTATATCGATCACTTCTGGTTAATAATGAGGTACTGCTGTGCACATCGATTTTATGACTTAGTAGATCAGATAACACTTAATTCATGAGCAGATTGGGTCATAGAGTAACTTGGTGGTCCATGGCTAAGCATTTATTTTCTACTAAGGTCCAGAAGCAAGCCAAAAGCTATTTCTCCAAAAGAGAGAAATTATCTGCAGAAAAGGGCAAGGCTGTGCCAAACCTACAAGAATGTGCCAAAATCTCCAGGAAACATGTCTCTCTGCCACTCACAGTTCAAGGACTGTTGGAACTACTCAACTACTCTATTATTGGGCATCTGTAGTTCCCAAATCATCACTAATAGGGTCTGTAATAATCATTTCAAAGATCAAATATGGAAATTTTAGGGTTAAATCCAGAAAATTTTAAGAGAGTAGTAAGCCAAGGGTGGATTTGACTCATTTGGCCTTCTGCTACATATGTAAAGAAATGGTCACTGCTAAAGTTGGGTGCTGCTAGATATCTAACAGTACAGAAAATAGATAGAAACAGGTATTAACTTGTACTGAGTATTCACTATATGCCAGGCATTGTGCTAATTAGTTGTTTATATTTATAATAAATTTTGGGATTATCTGCTTACAAATGAGGGAAAAGAAGATCAAACTAGTTTAGTGACATACTCGGGTGAGAAAAGAATTATTGATACATGCAAAATGAATGAATCTCAAAATAATTATGCTAAATCAAATAAGGCAAATCCCCAAAAGAGAACATACTGTATGAGTTCATTCACAGAAAAGGAAAACTAAATTTATAGTACCAGAAGACAGAGCAGAAGTTGCCTGGAGATGGGAGCAGCATGTAAGGGTGGGAGGAATTATCAAGGAAAACATTTTGGGGTAATGTTTATTATATTAACTGTGGTAACTGATTTACAGTTTTACACTGTTAAAACTTAACAAACTATACTTGTGCAGTTTACTATATCAATTTCTGTCAGTAAAACTACATAAAAGTCATGCATGGGCTGGAGGTGTAGCTCATGGAAGAGCTCTTGCTCAGCATTTGCAAGGCCCCAGGTCTGATCCGCAGAACTGCAAAATAAATAAACAATAAATAAGTTATACAGATAACACTGCATAGTCTACACAAATAAATTTGAAAATTTCAATGAAATTGGCACTTTCCTACACAAACAAAGATTATATACATATATACTATAAAGGGAAAGCCTAACTAGACCATTTTCTTAGGAGAAAAACAGAAGAAATTATCAAGGAACTGTCACATAAAAAAAGGACCTAGTCCGGAGGGTTTCACATCAGAATTCATCTTTCAAAGACTAGCTGGTTCCAATCCTTCATAAATTGTTCCACAGCGTTTAAAATTAACAAAAACTTAATTCTTTTGATGATGCAAGTAAAAGAATGAAAGCTAAATCTAAAGAGTATAAAAAAGTGATTATGGATTAATTTCACATGGATATTGAAGAAAATGTATTAAATATTAGTAAGTTAACCCATTCATACATGAAGAATGTATCATGACTACATGAGATTTACTCCAGAAATGCAAGGTTGGTTCAATATTAGAAAATCCTTTCACATAATAATCAAGTGAAAAATGTGATTTCCATGTTAAAGGCTGGAAAACCTTTAACAAATGCAAGCTATCTTGTAAAATAGTGACTTAAAGGAGCTGAAGCAGCAGCTCAGCAGTTACAGCACTTGCCTGGCACATGCAAAGATGTGAGTTCAAACCCCAGCACCACGTGTGCAATGAAGTGTTGGGAGCAACAAAAGCCACATGAAAAACTAAAATTCTCTCTCAGTCCCTCTCTTAAAAAAAAAAAATCTTGTTTGATAATGTTTCCCCCTCAATTGCATTTCTATATCCATCTAATAAAAAAAATTCTTTTAAAGTGACTAATACCAAAGCAAAAAATTTATATACTGCAGATACAAACTCAGGATTCTAAAACATTGCAAAATTTTGAAATACATCATTTCTATATTAAGTATTAGCCTTTATGATGCTATGTTATCTGTAAAGGAAAATACCTATCATTATCTATCAATGCCCTAATATGCAATAACTTTCTTTTTTGTAGTACAAGGGATAGAACCCAGGGCCTCACATACAAGAGATAAGTGCTCTATCACTATGTTACATCTCAAGCCCTTTTTATTTTTGAGATGGTTTTGCTACATTTCCCAGTCTGCTCTCAAACTTATGATCCTCCTGCCTCAGCCTCCTGAACAGCTGGGATTACAGGTGTGGGCCACAGTACCCAGTTCTTTTTCTATCTTAAAAAAAAAGTACGTCTAGGGGACTGGAGAGGTGGCTCAGCAGTACAGTGCTTGCCTACTGTACTACGAGGACCCAGGTTCAAGCCCCAGCACCACATACACAAACAACGAAGTGTCAGAAAAACAAAAAACAGATGGAAAAAAAAAAAACCTAACCAAGCTGGAAAAAATGTACCTCCTGAAGGACACATGCATGACCTTCTGTTGTAGAACAGAAGCTGTCTCAAATTTATGAAGGGATCCAACAATTCAATAATGTGGTTCTTTCCACAACATTTACTTAAATGTTATATGATTTTTTGTACCTACATAAACCTATTTAGCTCATAAAGAAAATACATACTCACAGTTAATAGTAGACAGTAATGCTACTGTCTATATTTGAGTGAATTAAGATAGAGCAGGCATGAAGGAATAATATGTCCCTCACCACACAGATAAATCATCCAGGAGGCAGATAAAGGTCCAGGGATGCAGGAATAAAACTTATTTCAAAAGTCCTGGTGGGGAGCTGAAGTGGTGGCTCGGTGGTTACGGCGTTTGCCCAGCATGTGCAAGTACACGGGTTCAAACCCCAGCACCACGTACACAGCTAACTGTCAGAGCAACAAAAACCATGTGAAAAACTCAATAAAAAATGATTCTGTCTCTCTCTCTGTCCTTGCCTCTTAAAAAAAAAAAAAGTCCTAGTAGTTGGGGCTGGAGTGGTGGGCTGAGTTATGATGCTTGCCTGGCATGCCCAAGGACATGGGTTGAAACCCCAGCACCCCGTACGCAATAAAGTGTTGGAGCAACAAAAAGCCAGTGAAAAACTAAGTAAAATTCCCTCACTGTCCCTCTTAAAAAAAATTAAAAGGGGAGCGGTGGCTTAGCGGTTATGGTGCTTGCCTAGCATGCATGAGTACACGGGTTCAAACCCCAGCACCATGTACATAGCGAAGTGTCCCAGCAACGAAAGCAACGTGAAAAACTAAATAAAAAAATTGATTCTCTCTCTCTCTCTGTCTCCTCTCTCTTTAAAAAAATAAAATAAAAAATAAAAAGAACAAAAAAATTCTGACCTCATTTTTTGATCTGAGAAATCTTTTAATGACTTTACTTGCTAAAATGAACAATTTAGACTACCCATTCCCCATATAACTTGTCCATTTACATTAAATATATTAACTTTTCAGTGTTATGGAGATTCTGGTGAGGCTTGACCTCTGTCCATACAACTTTTTTAAATCCTTTTTTTTTTTAAGAGAGAGAGGGACAGTGAGAGAAAGAATCAATTTTATTTAGTTTTTCATCTGGTATTTGTTACTCCAACACTTTGTTGTGTATGTGGTGCTGGCATTTGAACCCTCGTCCTTGTGTATGCCAGGCAAGCACTGTAACCACTGAGCAACCACTCCAGCCCCCAATCCTACCATTTTAAAGAGCCTCTGTAACATGAATTCACTAATGTTTCCCAAGGTCCAAACTCTGAAGACTTTTCTGTAATGTTCACACTAGCAGGGTTTCTCTGCAGTGTAAATTCTCCAATGGTAAAGAAAGCAGATGACTCCATGGAAAGCATTTCCATATTCTTGTTTATAAAATATCTCCCCTGTGTAGATTCCTTGGTGCTGTCAGTCCTGACTTCAGGTAGAGTTCTTCTTACATTCTGCATACAAGGTTCTCTAAGGCTTCCTTGTTGATTATGGGCTCTTTACAGTTATCTCATTCACACATGTGGATTCTCTGACATTAAATAAGGCCACTATGGCTGAAAACTTTCACAAATTCCTTATTCTTTTTTTTTCCCCCTGCCGGGCTTCACAAACATTTTAATGAATATTCTTCCAGTAATGAAATTTCTGTGGGTGACACATTTCTGGAATGTATTTCATGTAAGGAAAGGAAAATAAAATTGTGACAGTTAAATAACAAACTAGAGAGTGAATCTGATGAACTGAATTTATGCAAATGAGCCAGTTCACTGAAGTGGATTTACCTTTTTTAAAAATTTTATTGGAGTTGTGGTGTTGTACAATCATAAATAAATTCCTTATTCTGATAATATTTTTCCTTTCATTGGATCCCCTGACAGGAAAGGAGGAAACCACTATAAACAAAAGCCTTTTAAAACTCATTGATCTCAAGGACATTCTCTTGACATTCTCTTCACTGTGCCAAGTAATGACTCACCAATAACTAAAGCTTTTACTACTTATTGCACTGATGTTGCAGTTCTACAGAAACTCCCCCTACATGATTCAGCATCTCTAGAACTTTTTCGTGTTGGGGTCAAGTCCTTATTTTCATTCTCAGTTACACCATCTAAAAAAAAAAAGAGAGAGACAATTCAAATGTTAATTGTCTCTTCTGCAATGAGACTTACAATAAAGAACAGTGATAAAATAAAATCCTAAAATGCATGTCTTTTCTAAGTCTCTGAACTGGCATCTCAATTTTTTTAAGTGCCCAAGAAGGTATATGGGTGACCAGTCTGAGTAAGAGAAGACTGAACAGAAAGAAACTGGAAAAGCAGGGAGGATTTTCTAGTCACAAAAATGTAAAAAAGAATCAGGAAAATATAATTTAAAAAAATCACTCTGAATCCAGAGCTGATTAATAAGGAATATCATGAAACCAAGAGAATGTTTACTATGCTAATGACAGTTATAAGAACTATTTATAACTACTGATGGTTATTACCTTATCTACTACTTTAGACATATGAAATAAATTATTTGAGTGAATCAATAAACACTGGAATATGATAACATTTAACTTGAAGCAAAACCCAGTTTTGAAATACCTACTACTAGTATGATGTGGGGAAATCAAGTAAGCTGGAAAATTTACAGGGGGAAAATAATTTTTCCAGATAACATCTAATTCTAAAACATAAGAAGAAAGCAACAGTTTAAAACTAAACAGTTGAAGAGGTCAAAAAAACCAACCCTACTCCCAAACTCAAAAATATGGCTGAGTTTCTACTTAAAGAATTAGATGGGGTAGAGATAAGAGTTTTTTTTGGGGGGGGAATGAACACAAGGGCACTTAACCACTAAGCCATATCCCCAGTCCTTTTTTTTTTTTTTTTAAGAGAGAAAGTGCGAGAGAATCAACTTTATTTTTTCATCTGGTTTTCATTGCTTTGACACTCATGTATGTGGTGCTGGGGTTTGAGCCCGGGTCCTTGCACATGTCAGGCAAGCACCATACCACAGAGCCATTGCTCCAGCCCACTAAGTTGTTCCTATTTTTTGAGACAGGGTCTTGCTAAATTGCCGAGGCTGGCTTTGAACTTGCAATTTCTTGCCTCAGCCTCCCAAGTACTGGGATTATAGGCATGTACCACCACGCCCAGTGATGTAATAGTTTTAAGGTTACTACTAAAAATTCTGAAAAGCTTCCCCTGTGAGGCTTCCCTTATCTGGCTTTCTCTCCAGGAACCTTTCTCATCCATTTCCCATACCAAAAGGCAATAAAGCTAAAAGTTAAACTAACACAGGGTTTTAGTTTGGATATGAAACCTCTGATTCCAACGTATTATCTCTGCTAGAACATACCTTTTTCTATCCTTTAGCCTGGGATCTACTGGTCTTGGAAAATTTAATTTGAAGCTAACTCTTACATAAGAATACCAAATAAAAACACAACGAAGGAAAAAAATAGAAGAAAAAGGAGGAGGAGGTTCCATGAATGATAAGGGGAATTAAAGTCCATGAGTCATCACTGTGTAACAGCTCCAGAGACATCTGGTAAAATTCCCAAAAGTTCAGTTCATTGGTTTCTGTGCTATTCCCAAAGCTTTTCACTAGTAAAGGCACAAATGATCCTCCAACCCTTCCCTTTGTCCTTTGTTCAAGCTGTCTCTTCACTTTTTCCAACATTACTGATGCCTCCCCTCCTCTCCACACATTCTGGATATTATCCTACCTAGGTCTGCAGTTCCCCAGGCAGGGGTCAGGACTTGTTCCAGCACCTACTCATTGTCTGAATTTCTGGTCTCAGCAACTGGACAAAGTTCCCTGCATCTTCTGACTGCCCTGTGAAGTTCAGATATTTATCCTCTGGTAGTACCAACTTACAAGTTTGAAGAAAGATCTGTGACTTCTTTGCCAACCTGATTTTTGGTCCCAAGCATAGCCCTCTTCCCCTACCATCAGTCATTATTAGAGATCTTACCTGAAAGAGGACTGCCATTCTGGAATGAGAGAGCTGAGGAGAAGACTGACTCCAGCTTGAGGTTCACACTGATTTTTCAGAAGTATTTCCTTGTAGCTACTCTTCTTCCTGAGACATTAAAACGAAATGTTAAAAAGGCACTCTAAATTTTGTTTAGCTTTAACCTAGTAACTCACCTGGACAATGCACTTTGGATGGAACTTTGTGTCAAAAAGTTAAAGACAGTATATGGGAGTGACTTTGAAAATTATTAGCTAGAACCCATAAGTCAAGAAGGCTTTAGGAAAAGTCTAGGACCCTTCTTCCTTATTTTCTCACTTATGGCGAATCTCTTAAAAATGGTAAAGAACGTCAGGAAAAAAGATAGTAATGGCAAGTACTTATTTATAAAGTATGCTATGAGGGCAACGGATGTAGCTCAGTGGTAAGAGTGCTTGCCTAGAATGCACAACACCCTGGGTTTGATCTGTAGCACGGCAAAATAAAAGGTACCACGAATTTAGTTATTTAAGTAGATACTATTATTCAACTAACTTCCTATTCCACACACCCTGGCAGAGATTAATCTACTCAAAGCCCCACTTTGAGTACAAAGAATTCTTTGTATTCAAGCTTCAACTTTACTACTGGAGAGTCATGGATTACATCATTCTATGCTACCACTCCCAAAGAACCCACCTTTCCTTTCACCAAATCAAGAAATACTTTTTTTCCCAATGGCCCCCATATACTGAGGCCTCAAAATTTAGAAGCCATCTTTACCTTCCCTAGCAGCATGCTGACTTTGAATCTGAGGTTCGCGAACCTGAGATCCTCACCGCTCCAAAAGGTTTGCCAAAGGCCGGAAGAGCCAGCTCTTCTAGGTCTTGCTGCGGTAACCAACCACTTCAACTTTCTGGCTTCTCTAGGATTCTGGAGGTTTTTCTCCTCTCTATGGTTACCCAGGCCTTACCCCGCCCTAGGTAATTGGCACTGTTTCCGCAACAGTCTGGTTACCCATGGGCCTCGTGGTTCAGCCGCGCTGAGGCTGGGTCTTCCCCACTGCAAAACATAGCAAAGCTGCTCAAAAGACAAACATCGGGAACCGTGGGCTGTTAACTATTTCTGATAACCAGGCGGGTGGCGATAAAAGACAAAGTCACTGCATTCCAGCTTGGGTGATATTTTGTGCCCTGCTGTGGAGCAGTTTCCAAAGCAATAAGATTAAAGTGGGCGGGACCTTTTCTCCCACGGCTGGGCGGACAATGAGGCGGTCTTGGGGAAACTTGCTGCATGGTTACAGGTCATTTTTTTACCTGGGCATGAGGCCACCTAAAGCCAGCACATTCTAAAGAGCTCACAATAAAACAAAAATGCATAGTTATAATGCACTTAATGTGTGCTAAACTGCTTATATTTAACTCACTTAATCTACCTAATTGCCCAATTAGGTAGATACTTTTATTATCACCCTTTTATCTGTGAGGTAACTGTGCAGCACAAGAGGTTAAACTGCTTGCCCAAAATCAGTTGGGAACAGAATTCTAGCAATATCTCTAGAATCCATCCTCAGGAATAAGTAGAAAATTGTGCTATAAGAAGCAGTGAAAACCGCCTCACCCCCATTCCTAAATCAATCATTGAAGGAGGAAGAACTTAGGCACTTGGTCAAGAGTAAGGTATGCATGCCAAGCTTGAAGAGAAATAATGAAAATTTAATCATGAATCAGCATTTACAAATGGCCTCCAGGTAGAAGTCCTTATTTGTGACACCTGAGGGCAGGCCATTTGGTCTTGGAAGATGATTTTTTTTTCCACATTTATTAGAAGTATATTGCGATACAGGATACAGAAGAGGGGGAAACATTGTCAAAACTGTAGCAATCAATGTGTATAAACTTTGATAACCAGGGGTAATGCTAACACATAGATAAGCTACTATGGGTTTCATTTAATGCAGTTTCCCCCAGAAGAACTCATGTGTTAAATGGGTATCTAGAGTAGGAATAACATCGGCTTCTGGAATGGTTCCCCCATCTTCCGCATCACCAGACTCCTATGAGTTCTTCATATACCCTCCCCCCTCCCCATCCCCTTCCCTC
>PVKS010017263.1:0-42366 GCA_004027875.1 Aplodontia rufa | reverse complement strand
TTCTACTGGGACTTACTGAGAATCCAAAGTTGCAGAAAATTGTTTTTGCTATGTTTTTGCTCATCTGTCTCATCTCCATGGTAGGAAACGTGCTCATTGTGGTCACCATCATGGCCAGCTCATTGTTGGGATACCCCATGTACTTTTTCCTGGCTTATCTCTCCTTTATTGATGCCTGCTATTCCTCTGTCAATACCCTTAAGCCAATGGTAGATTCACTCAAAACAAAGAAAACCATATCGGTCCATGCATGCGTGATTCAGATCTTTGAGAGGAACATTTCTTTGGAGGTGCTGAGGTCATTCTGCTTACTGTGATGGCCTACGACCGCTATGTGGCCAGGAGTGCCCCCCCAAATACCCACCCTTACCCATTCCTTTCCCTTCCTACAATATCTTCAAAAAAGGATTATGTTGTAAAACATTACACCTTATCTGGATTTAACACATGATAACAGACCAACTTTATCACTGGCCAGGGTCTAGTCCCAACCTCCACAGATGAGTGGAGACAATCTACCATTAGTTCTCTGGGTTTAGCTGATTTTACTCAGCATAATTTCTTCCATATCCATCCATTTACCTTCAAAGGCTGCAATATCATTGTTTCTAATTGCTGTGTAATATTCCATGGTATAAATGTACCACAGTTTTTGGATCCATTCAACCAGTGAGGGACATCTGGGTTGTTTCCATAATTTAGCTATTGTAAATTGAGCAGCTATGAACATAGATATTGCTGTGTCACTATAATGGAGGCCCTTTTAAATGGGAACAGATATGTGATTGGAGAACTTGGTAGCATAAAATATGGTGATAGTTTTGAAAGAGTATATGTATCCCCCATAATATCAAGTCCTGCATGTTATGTATGGGAAATTTGTAGCTTGAATTATACCTCAAAAAGTGTTTTTATCTAATTTTTTTTTAAGAAATGAAAAACAGGGGCTGGACTAGTGGCTCAGCAATTGGAGCACTTGCCTGGCATGTGCAAGGACCTGGGTGTGAACCCCAGCACCACTAACACAGCTAAGTGTTGGAGAAACAAAGGCCAGATGGAAAATAAAATAAAATTTATTCTGTATTTTTCTCTCTCTTCCTCTCTCTTTAAAAAAATTAAAAAGCATGCAGAAGAGCTGTAGCGGTGACTTAGTGATTACAGTGCTTGCCTGGCAGGCGCAAGGATATTGGTTCAAATCCCAACATCATGTGCACAATAAAACGACATAGCAACAAAAGCTACAAGAAAAGCTAAACATAAATTCATTCTTTATTTTTCTTTTTCACTCTTATTCTCCCTCTCTATTAAAAATAGAGAGGAAGAATGCTAAGATAGATAGGAAGAATCTTATTATCAAGTGGACAAATGATAATAAGTGCTAGCAAGGATGTGTAGAAAAGGGAATACTTATACAATATTAGTGGGAATGAAAATTCCCATAGACATTTTGGAAATTTGTATAGAGATTAAAAATCAAACTACATAATTAAAGGAAATGTAATTGGTATTTTCCAGAAACATTTGTATTGTCTCATGGCAGCACAAATTATAACAAACAAAAAAAAAAGAAATATTCTAAGTATCCAATCAATTGATAAACAGATAAAGAAAAAGGTGAAATATATTAAAAATCAATGAAATATGTTGTAAGTAAATGGAATCCTGTCATTTGCAGCAATATGAGTGGAACTGGAGATGGTTATGCTATGTGATTATGCCAGTTACTGAAAGATGAGTACAAGATCTCCCTCATTTGGGGAATCTAAAGGAGTTGTTTTCATAGAACTGAGAATAAGATGAAGGTTACCATTGACTGGAAGAGTAGGATCAGAGAATGAAGAAATATTAATTGATTATATACAGAGAGGAGCAAGAAATTTGGATGTGCTAAAGCACCTTCATCTCGCTAAAAGGTAAGCCCTTGTGTTGGGTGTTCTTATCATAGCAGCAATGATAAACAAAAAACAGAGGACTTGTTTTAGCTTAGATAATGAGGCAGGACAGCTGTGTGTCATAGATTGTGGTGACAGTTTCACGTATACATCTCATTTACAAATTAATCAAATTGTATGCTTACTTTTTGTATATTATCATATTCTGTATGTTAATCATACCTCATAAAATAGTCTTTACAAATAAAATGGAAACCACAAATCCACCAAGTTAGAGTCAATTGTACATTTGTGTACTTATTTATATATTAGATGTAAGGAAAAAAACTCTGTTGACAACATTTAAAACTGTGTATGTAAACCCAGAACTAATATTTTTAAATCCTGCAAAGCTGTAAATGTAAACTTCAGAAAGATGATGTACTAAAAATAAGTAAGAATATAAAAACTGCAAAATATCATAAGTCACTAAAACATTTCAAAATAAAGCTACAACGGATTGTCACCAAGAACAAATAAAGAAGAAACAAGTAAATATCAGTATGGACGGCCTTACCGCTTTCTGTTTTCAGTACTTCTCCCAATTTGTAATGTTTCCTCTTTCTACACACAACAGCCCAAGTGTCCCAAGATAACCATAATATAGAACATTCTAGGGCTTGGGGCTACTTCAAACACTCAGAGAAGCAGGAAAAACATTTTTGAAATAAAGTACTTTGAGAAGTCTGTCATTAATTTTGTGCCTACACTGCTTCCTTCTCCAGCTATCAGCAGGGGGTTTCAGAAATGGTTAAACATCAGTAAGGATAAGTGACATTCATCATCATCAGGGAAGCTGTTCCCCATACCAGATTTCCATTTCCAAGCTCTCTGTAAGGAATTCTGCTTTCTAAATAAACCAGGTTCAGATAAACAACAGGAACTCTTAAGAGCTTATGGCCCAAAGTGCAAGAAATACAATTCCCCACTCAAGAGTGGGTGATTCTCAAACTCTTTCTCCAAAATGCCTACCCCTTAGACAAAACATTTCCACCAAAGGAGATAATTAACCCCTGGGAGAAGAAGCACAGCTACCAACATGTCCAGAGTCCTTTTGAAACCTCCTTAAATAACCCGTAGTGGAAGAGAAAATAATTTCTGTTGTAGTCAATTCATCCAGAGCAAGAGTCATCATAACTACAGAGAACTTCCTGAATGTTTTTTCTCCAAATTTTCTGCTTACTATACTGAAGCCCATATCACTTTTCCATAGTGAATTAGGCAAAGCCATTCTGAATTCTAACCTTGGATTTTCTGTAAGACATGCAAAGTTTTATGTGGGAACGAAAGATTTGGACTTATAAAGACACTTCCTTAATATCTGTTTATTTGATATTGGATAAGCTGAACAGTCCCTTTGAATTGTATCTTATTTTTCAATACTGAAAGTCCCTTATTCTATCTGGAGGTCCACTTGAAGAAGGGATTGCTTCTGAACACCCACAGCATCATTAAAATACACTAAGACTACACTAAAATACACTAAGGTAAGTTTTCCAACAGAGACGATACTCATTAACTATTGTTACTTTTTATGCACTGTATGATAACTACCAAACATGTTTAAATACAGTCATAGGGTGCACCATTTGGCAGCAGGTTTGCTAAAATTGGAACAATACAGAGAAGATTAGCATGACTCCATCACAAGAATGACACACAAACTTCTGAAGCATTCCATATTAAATTAACACAGTCATATTTTAATCACACCCTAATTTTTAAGAGAGAATAAATATCATTAACCTGATTTAACATTGGACAATTCAAGACACATTAAGATGAAGCAATAGTTCTCCAGCAGTCAGAGTCAGTATTTTAGCTGGAGATAATCTTTTAATAACTAAAATGATTCATGGAGGTGAAAACAAAATTTAAATGAACCTCCCATACAAAAGACCTAAACATGAGTGTTAAATGATTTAATCAGCTGCTGAGTGGAAGTGAGACATGGACAACTTTCCTGGGATCAATGGCTATGGATAATATAGGTCTCTCTGCCTTCTTTGGAGTGAATATTAGAGAGAATTCCTTGCGAACTTATTGAGGTTTAATTTTCTCAGTAGCTTGGTTCAGTGTTAATTCTGAACTTCTGCTGAGTGTGTATTGTTAAACATAAATGAAAGCCCCATATGTGTCCTCAGAATGGCTGTGGGTGTGTTCATTCAACAATTAATCATGATAGCTAGATGAAATACATACTTGCAGTACCAGGAAACCTACTCCAGGAAAGAAGAGTTGCAAGTGGAAGAACCAGGATATTATCATATTTTATGGATTCTGAAGCCAAGATGCTTAACCGTTTTGACAGTGGAATTTTCTAGCAGAGTATATGGCTCAATTTATAACAGTATTGCAGAAGGGAGAATTGAGTGTGAGGGACAGATGAGGACAAAGTAAGCCTTTCAGGAATGAAGAAAGATTTATTTTCTTAAAGGGAGTTCAAATGAATCATTATGTATCTCTCAATTGATTAAATTGTTTTGTATAAAAATATCATTGAAGTAGTAGTTAACTAACTATAATAATTTGGTCATATCAAAAGGGAATTACATCTTCAGCATTGCCATGACATGGCAATAGAAGTCGTATATGTTAAAGCTAAGAATTTTGAGGAAAATAGATGTTTAAATTAGGAGTACAAACATAAATTAAATAAGAATAACTCAAGTCCTATTTGTGGTTCTGCCATGTATTAGTTCTTAGTTTAGAGCTGAATTCTTAATTTCTTTGCAATTATTCTACAAGTAAAATAAGTATAGGGATACCTATGAAATGATAGTGTTAAGCAATGACTAAATGCTGAGGATTAAATCTGTAAGTCTCTGCAAAAGCACTTGGAACACCTAAAGAGTTCATAAGTTTTGTTTAACTTTGCCATTGGTAAGCCACTGCCAACATTTGTCTCTGAGGTCATTTCTTTATCTGTAGAATGAATAAAATTATATGAATCACACGGGTTACTGTAAACATTAAAAAGTATCAAGTGTGCAAAGCACTTGTTACCAATGACATACACAGAACAAACATTGAAATGCAATTTATAATTAGCTATCATGGAGTTAGTTGGATCAGTCCACAAGAACTGTGAATTGTTTTTTAGCTGCTACTTTATACTTATATCTCCATCAGTGGTGTACTGCCACTCTTAACATCAACCCTCATGCAGAGTCCACTTCCTGGAGCTCCTGTGTCTGGCTTGCACTGTTTACTGAACATCTGTCTGCTTCACCCAGTTCACACAGTGACATTTACTGGAGTAATGACCCAGATTCGCCCTTTGCGAATATGTCTTGTTAGTCTTCCCCTTACTTTCTGTTATCTTTCGTGGTTTCCCATTTCTCCCAAATTAAGATGAAAAGTGTTAACTATGCAATGACGGCTGTCACATTCATCTTCTACCTGTCATATGGGCTTACTTGTAACAATCTGTGCAATATTTTAATTAGAAATTTAATCTTTGCATCGCCTCGCAAAATTGAGTGTCCTCAGATTGCTTCCTGTGTGTCTATAAAAGTTTCTCATGCAAATACTTTTTGCAGAATTACCATTCAGGAAACTTTTGAGTCCCTAGAAGAATACAGAACATGTTCCTTACCCAAGCCCATTTCCAAAAAAACCCCCAAAAAATAGACAAATAAAAAAAATTCTCATCATATTTCAAAGTAGAATAGAATCCAGAGTTTTTAATAAATCCAAGTTTTTATTAATTTTCCTCAGGTAACAAAATAAATTTTCTCATGACATTCATGGAGAACAGGAACAATGTGACAGAGTTCATTCTACTAGGACTTACACAAAACCCAAAGATACAGAACATTATATTTGCTGTGTTTCTGCTCATCTACATCATCTCGATGGCAGGAAATTTGCTCATTGTGGTTGCCATTGCAGCCAGCCCATTGTTGGGATCCCCCATGTACTTTTTCCTGGCCTATCTCTCCTTTATTGATGCCTGCTATTCCTTGGTCAATACCCCTAAACTGATTGTAGATTCACTCCATGAAAAGAAGACCATCCTCTTCAATGGATGTATGGCCCAAGCCTTTGGAGAACATTTCTTTGCAGGAGCTGAGATAATTCTGCTGACAGTGATGGCCTATGACCGCTACGTGGCCATTTGCAAGCCCTTGCACTATGCTACCATCATGAACTGGCCATTGTGTATCCTGCTAGTAGGAGTGTCATGGACGGGAGGTTTTCTTCATGCAACCATACAGATCCTCTTCATCTTACAACTACCCTTCTGTGGCCCTAATGTCATAGATCACTTTATGTGTGACCTGAACCCATTGCTCAGTCTGGCCTGCACTGACACCCACACTTTGGGACTCTTTGTTGTTGCCAACAGTGGGTTCATCTGCCTACTAATCTTCCTCCTGCTGCTGGTCTCCTATGTAGTCATCCTGTCATCCTTAAAGACCCAAAGTTTGGAGGGTAGGCACAAAGCCCTCTCCACTTGTGTCTCCCATATAACAGTGATCCTTTTATTCTTTTTCCCCTGTTTATTTGTGTACCTGAGACCTGCGGTTACTTTACATATTGATAAAGCAGTTGCAGTGTTCTACACAATGATAACTCCCATGTTAAATCCTTTGATCTATACCTTGAGAAATGCCCAGATGAAAAGTACCATTAGGAAATTATTTACTAGGAAATTCCTTTCTGTTGGACAAGACCAATTGCCTGAACACCAATAATGATTCAACAGAAGAAAGATCAGCTGTCCATTTTGAATGACAACAGAAAGTAATACTTAAATAAAAGCATTTCCTTCACAAATTGTATTTTGAACAATCTCATGAGATTTATTAGATTATCTTATATGCATATATAGATTTGCGTCATGAATCCCAGTATTATCCCTATACAAAAAAACATTACTTGTTTTAAAAATAGAAACTTGTGCTTTGAAGGAAGCAAAAATGGTGCAGAGAAAGGGAGAGAATTTCAATACCATTCTGCATATTTGGAAAATTTTTATAAATGGTGGTTTGCTTTTGCTATTTTCATCCATTGAATGAATGCTTATGTTGTCCTGATAAATAAAAAAAAATAAATGTGATGGTTATGAACTGAAAAGGTTATAACACTCAAAAGAAATAAACATAGCATAATTATTATCTCTATTTTACCTATCAGGAGACTGATAAGAGTTATTAGAACACATGTATCAATGATCCTGTAACCAAAATATGACTAAGTTACCAGATCATAATTTTAATTTCTATGATATGTGGCCAGATAATAATTATGAATAGGTCACATAAATGTACTAATTATCATTTTTTATAAATAAGACCATGCTAGGCACTCTGTATACTAGTGAATTTTCTAAACCTAAAAATCTAAAAATGTTCATAAACCTCTGTTATAAATACACATATGACAATTGATGGTAATATATGTTAAGTAATATTTTGATAACTAAGAAAGTTAGGGCTACAAATCTAAAGGGACATTTGCCTCTGATTGGTAAATAATGCAAAGTCAATCATGTTTCTAAATTTCCTGATACCTTTCAGAAAGAATCTGTTATGCTCAAGTCACTCTATGCTCATAACCTATCAGAAAGATGGATGAATCGAATAAAGGATGCCTTATTTTCAGACAGGAACTCTGTGTAACAAATGCAGAGGTATACTCCATAAAGTACTTAGGTGCTAGCAAGCAATATTTTCTCCATTGTAGTGCAACACTTTGCCACTGATAAATTGTAAATGAAGAATAACTGTTTAACATAAATAAATTAAATAAATGTCTGATAAAACAAGTTAAAAGAGTACTGAAAATTTACAGAATTTTAAAACAATCATCTGGTTCAGCCCTCTAAAGGAAACCACAATGAGTTTTTACCCCTGTGTGAACTGAGGAAAGAAAAAGAACGTGGAATTGAGTTTCTCAGAAAATGAGGAAATAGTATTCCTTGATATTCTCTCAACAAGATTTCACTATCCTATGCATGTGGGCTGATTATGATTTTTCTGTTACTTGGTGTTCACATTTCATTAGTATAATCTTTTTTGTCAAATATGTAGTTCTGTCTATACAAAAGCAGTTTCAGAATTCAATGTCTCCTTCACACATTAATAAGCCCAAATATTTGATTCCAAAATTATTAATATTGGGAGGGTGCTTCTGAGGTGAATAAAACACATCTGGATTCTTCTTTCGTGGTGCTTATGTTCCAATGAAAGACTCCAAGCAGGGACAGAAAAATACTGATGAGTGTTATATGTGAATGTTAAGATGGACAAGATGCTATGAATTGGATGTTCAACAAAGAAAGACCTGGAGGAGGGCATGCAGAGAGGGAAGCATTCCTACAAGGGAAGACATAAAAATAGCACTCATGGGATGAAATTGGGTAGGGAGAGTGAAGAGGAAGGAGTTGCATCAAAGCCTTCTTATGACAGTTGTTGTATAACAAACACAGGCAGAGAAAAACAAAATGTATAAGAAGCCTAAATAGTTCAATATGGCAGTGGTTATTAGTTTATATTTTTTTCAACAATTGCTTAATAAAACCCCCAAGTAACAGGCACCAACCTGAATATTAAGCTTGTATAAAGCTAAATTTTAAATCCTGAGAATGGGAAGACAGGAAACGGCAGGATCAAAGAAAAAAGAAACATTCAAAATCCTGCTAAAGCGTAATGTTAAGAACCATAGGCAAAGCACTGAAAGCCTTTGTAGGAAGATGAGTGGTATATTGTAGAATGCTACGATAACTTGAGCCCTAGTATGGTAAATGAATGAAGGGAAGCAATTTGGCAGGAAAGCAGACCCCTATTATGATGTCCAAGGGTGACAGACTGGGACTGAACCTTGGTCCTCCTAGCGAAGAGCATTGCAGATGCTGTGGAATCATGCTAAAATCTCTCCACTAGGAAAGCACAAAATCAGCTGCCGTGAGTCTGGGCTATTAACAGTTCACAGCTTTAACCTTCTCCATACAATTGCATCAATGAAAACAGGATCTTCTATCCAGGAATTATTTTCACTATTATATGACCCTCATGTGGAAAATAAATTGCAAGATTGTTAAAATGGTTGTGTCCCCTTACCCCTGTGCAGAACAAATTATGTACTACAATTAAAGAATAGGCCACTTCTGGCTTTGAATATATTCTTTGCTGCTGTAAAAAGGACTTTTATTTTTCTCTTCTCCCTCCCCCAATCCCTAAGCTTTGCTCCCTAATCTCTAGGGAAACAGGATTCCTTTGCATTATGTCTTTAAAATCTCTGTTTGTTCTACCTGATGGGGAAAAGCACAGATTCTGGGACAGGATTCCTCTATGATTCTGTTTTGCTAGCAGAGCATTAAAACTTTTTTTATCCTTTTTCTCAAAGTTTGTCTTCACTATTGTATTGGCATTGGGAATGAGGACCAAGCTTTAGATAACACAATGAGCAAGCAAAAGCTGCCAAGGCCCCAAGTTAAAGCTTGAGTTCAATGGGGACTACATACTTTTCCTCCTTATTTCACCTGACTCCATCAGTCCTTGGGTCCATATGACACATTCATAGAATCTTCACTTCGGATTCAGCATCACAAACTGAAATGGAGAGAGAACTAGTTCCCCACATATTTAGAAGTCAAACAGAAGACAATTGATTGACAAGGAAGATTGGAAAGAGGATTCATGGATGAAATCCGGGTTCAGGCCTCCATCATTGGATGGATGAATGAACTGAGAAGATGGAGCAGAGAACTAGGCAAGTCAAAGGGGCCGCTCCATTTTCACAAGCGGTGCTCTCCTACTACAGTTGGTAGTCTCCCATCCCTGTCTAAGGAAAAATCCAACATTGTTTAAACCAATCAGGAAGACAATGCTAATTCTGCTTAGGACTGACTCCCACCCTCCTTCTCAGCTTCTAGACCTATAACTATACTCAAGACTCAGAAGTGACTCATGACAAAGTGAAATACATTTCAAAGTTTTCAAAAATTTGTATAGTTTATGCAGATGAGAACCCAGAAGTATATGTGCTAATACATATTATCATATGCAAGGATAATGGATAAGCATAAATATGGATCAGGTCAAGTTTATTGATACAGGCTCACTAAGCAAAGATTCTTTCTTTAGCATTGCAGCACAGGGAACTGAGCAGGACTCTGTTTTATTATTTGGTTGCAACAAAAAGAACCAAACTAAGTCCACAGTGAGTGAACTAGAAATGCTGATTTTTAGAGATTAATGTTTAGATGAGATTCAAAGTTTGAGAGAATGCAGCGTGATTTGTTATTTAAGACTTACCCACACTAGGAGAGTCCAGAAGACATCACCTTCATCACAACTATGAGTAAAATGTTTGCAAGAGCAGCCCCAACATCCACAAAGTGTTCTGTGATTGTTCTTCCCTGTTAGTGGCACCTCGCAGTGGAAACTGTGGTCTCTGGACTGTTAACTAGAAAGTGAATTCCTGGATTCAGTAATGGCATGGGCCAAGTGGCAGCTTTCCACCTCCAAAGTATTGGTGATGTTGCTGCCACAGTGAACCCCAGAGTTAAAGAAAAAATCTGAATAATCTTACCTGAAAAGACCTATGACCATGGCTGGTTGATTTTGTTCTTCTTAGAAGTGAAACACTATAGAAATCTTAATAAGTATTTAAGCAGAAAAGTTCTAGTTTAAGTGAATGGAAACCAAGCCTTTATCCTTAAAGCAGAAAGGCATGTTCCATTAAACAATATCCAGATGTGAGCCATTCACTCAGCCTATACAAAACCCTTAAAATGAAAAGGAAGTGTCATGTTCTTGAGGTAGGACTCTGGAACACTGCCTAAAAGTTATGTGAATCTATCTCCCATGCTTCTTAAAGTTAACCTAAGGGCTTTTTGGGGGTAACTGTGCATTACACAAAAGAAAATTACCAGGTGTTGTGACCACTGGAATATAGAGGAAAGACTATTATGGTATAAAAGGCCAAACAGTAGCTAGTAGAACTTTCTCTATTCTGGAAAGTAATAAAGCAAAAGCAAAGTTGTGTTTTGCAGGGTAAGTGTAGTAGTAAATTACAAGTATAAATTGAATTTATTGAGGGATTTCAGAGATTGCTGCCACCATCAAGGATTTGAAGGATACATCAGTGTTGTTCTCACCACATTAAACTGTTTCAAAAGAGAGATGCTAAATTTAGATTATAGTGTAATGCCATAAGCTTAATCAGATGGAGCCTTCAATTGCAACTGCTATAGCAAACGTGATTTCATTGCTTGAACAACTTAACACATCCCCCTGGTGCCTGATATGTAGCTAATGATTGGGCAACAACTTCTTCTCTATACTTTTCAATGAAAGACCATCTGCAGCAGTTTGGTTTCATCCCAAAAGGCTAGCAATGCACATTCTCCTACCTTAGCTGATAGGGCCCTGACTATATTTCTTAATTCTCTCTCACATTTGAAAGCAACCTTCACGGAGATAGAAACTCAACAGGTTTCTAGAGAACATGAAAAATCATTCAATATCCTAACAGACATGAAAAAAAATTTTTAAAAACAAACAAATCCTCAAGAAAAGATATATACTATGTTCATTTAAAATTTAATAGAATGCATCAAAGCAAAAAAAGATAAAAAGAGAGATTTAGTAGAATTGAAGACATGCTATTTGAAAATACTGTCAGAGGTGTAAAAAGAAAATAAGAATGTAAAGAAAAGAGCAACACTTATGGCAACATTGGGATAGCATTAAAAGATTAAATAGTTGAGGTAATAGAGTTTAAAAGGGACACAAATGTGCCAAACTGTAGAAAACCTGTTCAAATGGACCATACAATTTTCTTTTTCAAATCTGGATGAAGATGTACTACCTAGGTACAAAAAGAGCAAAGTCACCAGTCAGGTTTAACCCAACCAGCAATATGAAAATACTATGGAGTTCACTTTAAAAATTAAAAAAATAGAGCTGCCAGAAGAGTCATTTCTCCTTCTGCTTGGCATTTCTTTAAAAATTTACAATAGCTAAATTATAGAACCTACCCAGATGTCCCTCACTGGATGAATGGATCCAAAAATTGCAATATATATATTATATATATATATATATACATATATATATATATACACATACACACACACACACACACACACACACAATTGAATTCTACTCAATCATTAGAAATAATAGTATCGTGTGGATGGCTATGGATGAAATCTTGCAGAGCAAAATTAGCCAAATCCAAGAGTCAAGGTTGAATGTTTTTCACTCAAGTGTGCAGGTTGGCGCTAAACCCAATCTTGGGTGAAAGATAGCCAAACTCATGTATTAGACCCAGAAAGGCATAGTAACACAAAATCTAGGACAACCATAGATATGTTGTGGGAGGGAAGGGGGTAGGAAACAGATGGTGGATGGGAGAGGGATGGCAAATAGGGTGGGATCTAGCGGAACAATCGGCAATTCAGTATACTCTTTACTCCTTGAGAATCTAATAACAATCATGCAATCATTTAATTCAGGAAAATTCACAAACTAAGCATTTATATCTCTTTTAGGGCAGAAATATAGAAGAAAATCAAGAGACTGGGGGTGGCCCTTGTGAGGTAATTCTATTTTAAGAACACATGCCTAGAGGCTGGAGTGGTGGCTCAGTGGTTAAGGCACTTGCCTGGCATGTGCAAGTACATGGGTTCAGATCCCAGCACCCACATACAGTGTCAGAGCAATGAAAACCAGGTGAAAAACTCAATAAAAATTGATTCTTTCTCTCTCTCTCTCTCACTGTCCTTTTCTCTTACGAAAAAAGAAAAAAGAACACATGCCTAACACATTGTTACTTTATATGCATTTATGATTTTATAATAACTCAACTCAATTTAAAAAAATGAAGTAAAGTCAGTATACTATAATGATAGGGACACATCAACATTTATGGCAGCACAACTTGTTATAGTCATGATATGGAACAAGCTCAGATGCCTTTCAACAGATGGTTGGATAAAGAAAAATGTGGTGCATACACACAATGAAGCATTACTCAGCCATGAAGAATTTTGCTGGTAAATAGATGAAACTGGAGAACATCACCCTAAGTGAAATAAGCCAGACTCAGAAAAATCAAGGGTCAAATGTTTTCTCTCATATGCTGAAGCTAGACCAAAGTAAGAGCAGGGAGAGATACAGGGTAAATCTCATGAAAACAGAAGGGAGGTAAGTGAAGTAGTGGAAGTGGATGGGAGTGTGGAGGACAGGAAAGGGAGGAATAGTGAAATGAAGTTGACCAAATTATGCTATGTATATGTATATGCATGGGTATGCCACATTGGATTTCATCCTTATGTATACCTATAAAATATCAATTATAAAATGTATAAAAAATAAGGAATGCTAGTAGAGAAGAGGAAGGGTAACAGGGAAAGGGAGAAGGAAGTACTAGGTAGTAAAGGGGAACAAATTACATTCCATTCATGTATAATTATGTCAAAATGACCCTCAATCTTATATATAAATATAAAATTTTAAAAATATAAAAAGCAAAGAAGAAAATCCTACCATTCACAGCATCTTATATCAACCCAGAAAACATTATGTAAACAAAAAATCTGGCACAAAAAGGTGAATAAGACACAACATCATTTACAGGATAAATATCAAGAAATCTAAGTCACAGATATAGAGAGTAGAACTGCACATGTCCTAAGATGGGAAAGGGGGAAGAGAAAGATGTTAATGAAAGAGCACGAAGTTTTGTTTACACAACTTGATAAGTTAGATAGATTTATATGCCACTGTGCTTTTAAGGAACTGTACTATCCTAAGATATTTAGAACACTGCTCAAGAGGCTGCCACAGTGGTTCAGCAGTTGTGACTGTTGCCTGGCATGCAAGAAGACGAGGGCTGGAGCCACAGCACCACATAAACAATAAAGTGTCGGAGCAGGGAGGGCCACATGAAAATCTAAATAAAGTTGATTATCTCTTTTGCTCTCTCTCACTGTCCATCACTCTTAAAATAAAAAGACATTGCTAAAGGGATAGATTTTGTGTTAGATGTTATCATCATTATCATCATCATCTTCATAAATAAGAAATTTCGAGGAAATATTTGCAGATAATCAAATAAATGAAAGGATAGTTTTATTGCATAGATTGTGGTGACAGTTTCACATACGCATGCGTATCTCCCATCAAGTAGTACCTATTACGTATGTACAGCATTTTGTACGTTAATTACTTCAAGGAAATGATTTTTAAAATATGAAAAACAGAGATGCTAAAATGACTAAATGGCAATTAAGGACCAGTGACATTGTGTCCTATGAACAAATGTGGAATGACTGGAACTCTCACTGCATTTAAATACCTCTCCAACTTTGTACTACAGCCCAGCATTCCATAATGAGTCCCAAAGAACAGTTTTATAGACCTTTCTTGGGTTTCTGGATACTTTCAAACCACTGGAAATTAGAAAAAAAGCATCATAAAAGAGCTATTATTCAATTTATGCTGTGACTGCTTTAGTTCTTCAGCAATTCATAGTGGATTTTCAGAAATGGTTCAATACTGACAGATAAGAAGGTAGAAAACTACAACACTGGCACCCATGCTGGATTTTTGCTAAATCCTATTTACAAGTCATTCAGCTTTACTAAAAAAAAGTTTCACATAGAGAAAGAAGATTTGCACACATTTACATTCCAACTTCAGGGAATACAATGCCACATCCAAAAGTTAGTGATTCTCAAATAGAAAACTTGCTTCTAAGGCAATATCTTTCTATCACAGGAGATAATTCATTCCTGGGAGAGAAAGCACAGCTATAAGCAAGGTCCCTGAGTCCTTCAGGAAACCTCTTAAAATATCCTAGTAGCGTAAGAGGATGATATTTTTGTTATAGTTCATTCATCCAGAGTGAATCTCACCAACAGTAGTGACCCATTTGATTGCTTTTCCTCCTATCTTCCTATCTTCTGTGCTGCTGGACCTTAGCATCAGAATGGTTTTCATTTCTCTACAGTGCATCAAGTGATTCCATTCTAAATTTAAATCCCAGATTTTCTGTTAAAATATTTTAGGCATTATATTAAAAGGAATAATTTAGACTTTTATTTTTTTTTTAAGAGTGCGGGACAGTGAGAGAGACAGAGAAAGAAAGAAACAACTTTATTCAGTTTTTCACATGGCTTTCACTGCTCCAACACTTAGTTGTGTACGGGGTGCTGGGGTTTGAACCTGGGTCCTCGTGCTTGCCAGGCAAGCGCTGAAACCGCTAAGCCACCGCTCCAGCCCCATAATTTAGACTTTTAAAGACACACTTTTAACAACTATTGACTTGAAGTTGAGTTATTGGAGTAATTTCACAGGAAGTGGACTATAAATTCATGTTAAAATTCTTATTCGAAGACAAGCACTCTTTGAACATGGGATTGATTATGAACAACTGAAATATGATTAAACTCATCTAAAACTATTATGGTAAGATTTTCAACAGTGTTGAAGTTTAATAATGTTATTTTTCATATGCAGAAATTATTGTTTTTCTATATTTGTCAAACATAGAGTGTCATTTGTCAAATGATTTAATGAGGCAGTTCATACTCAGGTCAATTGTTCAAAATATATTAAGTTGATGTCATTGATCAGAGTAAAGTTGGAACAATTTGAGATTCATACTGATGAATCTATGTATGAAAGCTAGCCCTCTAACAACAATAAAATTTAGTTCATCATGAGACACCTCATTTAATAGCCAGGACAAATCATGAGGATAAAATTAAATTTTAAATTGGCCCCTCAAACAGAAACAACAAGATATAAATACTAAGTGACATAAATAATTAGTTGTGGATTCCAAGTATGAATAAGCAGGATTTCTGGGATCCACTGCTGTGGGTAAAACAGGTCTCCATGTCTTCTTTACAAAGCAACAATGAAAAGGATTCCTTCTGAGCTTATAGGAGGCTGGAAGCTGTCTCTGTATTATTATTATTATTTTTTTTAAAGAGAGAGGGATAGTGAGAGAGACAGAGAAAGAGAGAAACAACTTTATTTAGTTTTTCACATGGCTTTAGTTGCTCCAACACTTAGTTGTGTACGTGGTGCTGGGGTTTGAACCCGGGTCCTCGTGCTTGTCAGTCAAGCGCCAAAACCGCTGAGCCACCGCTCCCCCCCTCTGTATTATTATTGAAACAATCCAAACTCTCAATTTAGCTGTTCTGAGCTCATACATAGTTATAAAAAGAAAGGAAAAACTTATATGTGTCCCCAGAACTGTGATTAATGTGCTCATGTAGCAATCAATTCTCATTAAACGTATAGGGTGATATTCTTACTCTCACTTTGCAGATGATGTGAGGCTGATGTGTGCAGTGCCAGGAAATGTTCCCCAGATAAGATAAGATGCAAGCAGAGGCAGCAGAATTTCTGATCTTAGTGAATCACTAACAACTGTGAGGGTTATTGGCAACCTTTCCCAGCCAACTCTGAGGTCCATACTTCATGATGGTGTTGTAGAATGGAGAACTGGGTGTGAGGTACAGGCCAAGTCAAACTAGCCCTTCCAAGAATGAAGAAACACACATTTTCTTAATATTCTGGAGTTCAAATGTATTAATATATGTCTATGTGTCTACTGATGAAATTGCTTTGTATAAACTTTGTCTCTGAAGTAGTTCAACATTGTTTATTGTAACATCACAATGTGGGATTTATAGGTTAAGGAGAAGAGGAGAGTAATATATGTTAAAGAACTGGAGGACAAAAAACATGTTAAAATAAAGGAACAACTTGAATTCAAGTGAAGAAATACATGTCCATAAGTCCACCTATTCAGGAAACTGAGCAAGTGGATCATAATATTAAAGTCATTCTCCTCATTATCATAAGACCCCTATCTAAATAAAAGAAAATAATAATATGAAATCTAACAATGTTTTTATTTCTTCTTGCCTCTGCTAGTTATTATTAGCTACTTTTTCACCCTGGATCGGAATCTTTAACTCCTCCAAGTACATATAAGCAGTAAAGTAAGCGTAAAAATGGGTAAAACATGACCTCTTCAGCACATATCTACAAAAGCACTTAGAACACATGAAGAGTTCAGTTATGGTCAATTAACATTATCAGAGTTGTTACAATTATACATATTAGTCTCTAAGATGAACTCCTTACTGGTAAGAAGGATGAAACAGCAACAAGAGAATGGGTTACCTCAAGTATTAAGAAGAATTGGGCATATACTGCCCTGGTAATATGCCACATAGACCAAATATCAGTTTTTTATTTAGGTATCATGAAGTTATTAGATGTATTCATCAAGATTTATGAACTATTTTATAGTAGATTTTTGTACATGTGTTACATTTACATAAGTATAATCCCACATGTCTATCTTGTCACACTGAAGGAAATTATATTCTGCTTCTACCTCCCTTTTTTGGGTTTACATGACACTATAATGCAGCCTACTAATTCAATTTAGGCTTTGGGACATCTCATAAAATATAGAGCACTCAGCCTCCTGCCTTGTGTTTACAAAATTCCCTCACATGTATACAGTCTTTGCAGAACCTGAATTATGGGTGAAAGTAATCTTCAAAACTCAGAATACTCTTTAAAATCTTTCCAAGCAAAGACATAAATATATACACAATACCATACATACATGGTATTGTGTATATATATATATACAAAAAATGAAAAAAACACTCCACATAAATTTTCACAATTTAGTAGAGTCAGGCTTTATTTATATACTAGAATGGAGAAGTTTAAAAAATTCAAAATTGTATTAAATTTATTTTCAGGTAAAATGATGAACTTCCACATGAAGTACATGGAGAAAAGGAATAATGTGACAGAGTTTGTTCTACTGGGGCTTACTGAGAATCCAAAGTAGCAGAAAATTGTTTTTGCTATGTTTTTGCTCATCTGTCTCATCTCCATGGTAGGAAATGTGCTCATTGTGGTCACCATCATGGCCAGCTCATTGTTGGGATATCCCATGTACTTTTTCCTGGCTTATCTCTCCTTTATTGATGCCTGCTATTCCTCTGTCAATACCCTTAAGCCAATGGTAGATTCACTCAAAACAAAGAAAACCATATCGGTCCATGCATGCATGATTCAGATCTTTGAGGAACATTTCTTTGGACGTGCTGAGGTCATTCTGCTTACTGTAATGGCCTATGACCGCTATGTGGCCATCTGCAAGCCTTTGCACTATACAGCCATCATGAACAGAAGAATATGTCACCTACTAGTGGGAGTGTCATGGGTGGGAGGCTTTCTCCATGCAACCATACAGATTCTCTTCATCTTCCAATTACCATCCTGTGGCCCTAACGTCATAGACCACTTTACCTGTGATCTGAATCCTTTGCTCAATCTGGCCTGCACTGACACCCACACTCTGGGGCTCTTTGTTGCTGCCAACAGTGGGTTCATCTGCCTGTTAAACTTCCTCCTTCTGCTGGTCTCCTATGTGGTCATCCTGTGCTCCCTGTGGACCCATAGCCTGGAAGGGAGGCGCAAAGCCTTGTCTACCTGTGTCTCCCACAGCACAGTGGTTGTCCTGTTCTTTGTTCCCTGCATACTTGTGTACCTGAGACCTGCAGCAACTTTATCTATTGATAAAGCAGTTGCTGTTTTCTACACTATGATAACTCCTATGCTAAATCCCTTAATCCATACCTTTAGAAATTCTCAGATGAAAAATACTATTAAGAAATTGTTTAGCAGCAAAGCCATTTCAGATGAAACATGAATGTGCCAAAGTCCAATACTGATTTAACCGAAGAAAAGATCAGAGTGTATATTGAATGATGTCAGCCAGGAACACTTAAAGGGTACAGGAAAAAAATACTAGCATTCATAAATTTTTCAGTGAGGCAAACATACATGGGTGTAAAACCGTGGAGACAAGGTAACCCAGGAGATTTTTTTGCAAATTTGCAAAATTCTACTATATCAGGTCTTATTTTTTCTAGCGTAATTTATGCAAATGGATTCATAGAGTAACCTTCTTGTGAAAATAAAATGAATAATTACAAATATAGCCATTGAGCAATAATTTCTGTTAACACTCCAAATAAATACACAAATACTAATGTATGGTTTGGATTTGAGTTTTTGTCCCAAAAGCTCCTTGTTTTATTTTATACAGAAATTTATTTATTGAACAATCAAACAAGCTTCTAACAAAATAATCTAATATATATATGTATATATATATATATATATATATATATATATTCTGAAAATTAGATTTACCCCCAGAGCCCCCCCCCCAATTACCCAACCTTGTCCCTCCCCCGACTTCCTTCCCAGTACATCTCTAAAATGCCTTAGGTTGTATGACATTAATGGGAAAATATTAGAACTCTGATCTAATTAGTCTATCATAGTTGAATGGACTATGTGGTAATGATAGACAGGTGGAGGAAAGCTGGAAGAGGTAGGCTACTGGGAACATGCCTAGAAAAGATGCATCTACTCTATACTGTAGTCCCTGCCTTTCCCTTTTCTCCTACAAAGACCCTGATATGAGCTTAACTTTCCTCCTCTGAAACTCTCCCTCATCATGTGCTGCCTTGGGACCAGAACAATAGAGTCAGATATTTAGGAATTGAGACCTCTGAACCCATAAACCCCAGGAATAAACTTCCCCCTTTTCCTGTCAGGTATTTTGATCACAGTGACACACGTTATCTAAAACAATCATTATTATGTTCATTTTACCTGTGAGAATGTTCGAATGAGGAAGCTATCAACATAGATATGCAGAAGATCCAGTTTCTAGTCTATTCCTGATTTTGCAGATCATACACTGATGTCCTATGATATATTGCCAGGCAATGATAAAAAAAAGGTCAGATAATTACACTAGTTGCTATCTCTCAAGATTATGCCAGGCACATTGTGCATACTAAATGACTATAGTTAATAATATAACTGCTTTCTTTAATACCTACAATTAATTTATGTATTACAAGTAACAGCCATGTCCAGTATTATTACCTAAGAATTTCAGAGCTCTAAAACATGTGCAATGATGAGCTTCTGTGTGGATAGTCTCAAAGATTCTACTGTGTTTCTAAATTTCCTTGTAGTCCTCAGAGTGGTTCTGTATTGCTAAAGTCACTCTGTGCCGATAGTGATCAATAATTAATTAATCAAATAAAAGAATACCTGAAGGTCAATGGGAGCTCTCTTTACCAAATACACAGCAATGATCAACAAAGTTCTTGCTTGCTAGCTAACTATAGTCTCTAGGATAAACTACACAAAGTCCAGGAGAACATATATAATGAAGAAAAGAATAAAAGAACAAAATAATATAAAAATAACTAAAATACATAGAAAGAAAAACAGAGACAGGAGAAATTTCCTACCTTCATCTTATTCAGACTGAGGAGAGTCCCAGATACACCTCTAAGAGGAGCCACATTGTGTATTGACTTTCACTGAAAATGAGGAATGAGAAAGAATTTTTCATATGTGTTCCTCAGCAAATGAACAAATATATTACATATATATCAATAATATTTATTTATCCTAGACACATTGGGGTTATTAATGATTTAACTGTTAATTTGTGGTCACATAACATTACTAAATACTATTTCTAAATTTAAATAGCTCTCCATACAGAAAAAAAGTTTTCATTTTATTTTTCATTTATTCTTCATGAATTACTTTATTGAATATGTTTTGTAGTCCAGGCTTTCTAGTTATAAATCATTTTAGCTTTTGTTTTTCATGTAAGGTTTTTATTTCATCTTTAAATTTGAAGGTTAATTTCAATGGGTATATTATTCTTGGTTGACATCCATGTCCATCCAGAGCTTGGTATATATATTCCAAACATTCAATGCTTTTACGGTCTCCATTGAGATGTCAGTTGAGAAATGAATTTATTTCCCACTTTATGTGATCTGTAATTTATCTCTTGCAAATTTAAAATTCTATCCTTGTTCTTTATGTTAGGCATTTTCATAATAATGTACCTTGGAGTGGGTCTCCTGTGATTGTACATATTTAGGGTTTTATATGCCTCCTGAATTTGAGTTTCCATTTCATTCTTAAGGTATGGAAAACATTTCAAGTATTATTTCATTGAAAAGATTATCCAATCCATTAGTTTCTGCCTCTGAGCTTTCATCCATCTCAGTGATTCTGAAATCTTGTCTCTTGATGTTATCCTAGATTTCTTGAATATTTTGGTCCTGATCTTTTGACATAATTTTCTATGGTTTATTTTATTTTAAAGATTATATATTTTGTCTTATCTTCACAGCCTGAAAAATTTTTTTCCAAGTGGTCTAATCTATTGGTAATGCCTTCCATTGAACTATTTATTTGATTTATTGATTCCTTCATTTTAAAGATTTCCATTTGATTATTTTTCAAAATCTCTCTCTCTTTATTGAAGTAATCTTTCACTTCCTGAATTTCCTCTCTTGATGCCTTCCTTACCTCATTTTTCAGCTCATACAACATTTTAATTACAAATTTTCTGCAGTCCTTTTTGGACATTTCTTTCACTGTGGTATCATTGATGTCCATTGTGAAAGCATTACAGGTTGTTTTTGGTGATTTGTTACTTTGATTTTTCATATTGTTTGTATATTTCATATTGTTTGTATATTTACCCATCTGTGAGTATTCTTCTGATTTCTTTTAGGTAATGGATTACTTCGTGAGCTTCTTTTTCTTGTATGTACTCAGTTGAGTGAATTTCTAGGCATTGTTATTTTAATTTAATGTGTGACCTCTGCTGGTCCTAAAATCAGCTGCCAAATCTCAAACCTGTGAACTTTTAGAGACCCTGAAGGTTACTAGTACCCTACAAAGTAAGGGTAAACAAACAATTGCATCCACCAATGCATAAAATATAGAGCAATAAACTAATTACTAGGCTCTATGGATATGTACAAAGTTAATTGCTGCAAAAAAGCAGAAATGGTAAGGTCAACACTCGCTATCAGCAATAAAAATATGTAACCAAGAATTATATCTGTTATTAAAACCTACATCAATTTTCTCCTAAAGATATGCACAGTTTTGGTTAGGGACTACAGTCATGAAAACTAATTGGTGCTACAGGATGGTAAGAATACAATTAAGAAAAATTATAATAGTAAGGTGGAAAAGACATTACAGTTACATACAGTGAACAGAGTATGCCAAAGAAATATAAGACATGATAGTATTAAGGAAGAAGGAGTGAAGATAGAATTGACACAGTTGAGGAAGGGTGCTAGAGAAAGTAATAGGGTTTGATTTTTATCTGGAGGGGAAGAAAAAGGGTAAACCAAGAGAAACAGATCATGGGAAGAGAGTACAAAACAAAAGGAAGGTATAATAAACTAAATGCACATCCTCAGAAGGCAGTACAGGGAAAATAGTTGAATTAAAAAGAAAAAGACAGAAATGCTAACAATTATATATATATATATATATATATATATATATATCCAATAATTTTATATATATGTATGTTTATATGTGTAAGCATGTATGTGTGCATGTGTGTGTATATATATGTATGTATATGTATATATGAACAACAAAAATAGTTATGGCATTGAACCAATCTAGAACAAATAGATGAAAAGGATATGTGAACTGAAAAAAGAGAATGGAGTTGGAAAAAATGACAAAAAAACAATCTTGAGGCAGTATTAAGGTATTGTGTCCTCTGAGTTAGTCAGATCCTTCCATGGGAGTAGGTGGTCCTTTTGTGTCTACACTGTCTCACTGTCTCTCTTTCCATTCTTTTCTTGAGTGGTCTTGGGGTAAGGGTTGAGGGTTGATGAGTCTAGTCTTTATTTGAGCTGTTCACCCAGCTGTTGGTTTGTGATCAAGTGGACTATGAAGTACTGTCAGCTGAGACCATTCTGCCTTTCCAGGTTGGGGGTATGGAATTTTGTGTGTTAAGCCCTGGTGGGTGGAGTTTGGGTCTGATAGGGCTTCTGGGTTTTTGGTGTGAGATGACTGCTCTAGCGTGGCCAGGCCAGGCCACCCCAACACCTGGGCGTTGTCTAGCTCCTCTGGAAATCTGGTTCCCAAGAACCGCCCTAGGGCTCTGCTCATAAGGAGGAGTGTAGTTCCTCCAGTTTGCAACCTGCAAATATAGTCTCCCTAGACCTTTTGGAATTATTTCCCATGTGTTAATCCTGCTCCTGTTCAGACTTCCAACAAACCCCAACTGGACACATGAGCCACCAGATTCAATGCAGGTAATAAACTGGGCTTCCCTAGGCTTTTCCAACTTGAGTCTCCCTGGGTAAGATGTTGTCTGTATGTTCATGGTGCACACACCCTGCCAAACTGCAGGCACCTTCCCAGAGTGCACTATTTCCTTTCACTCAGATCTCAGGGCTCCCACATCTACAGGATCACCCACTAAAAGTAGGCTGCCCTCTGGACTCTACACTAGCTGCGACTCTCGGGACACTTTCGTGAATAGGTGTACAGTGCAGCCTCTACTTCCACAAAGGACCGGGTGCCTCTCTAATCTGAAGAATTTCTGTTGGATCAGCAATTTGCTTTCCTTTACCTTTTTGTTTGTTTGTTTGTTTGTTTTGTTTTGTTTTGCAGTTTCTCACCACCCGCTGATGCTGCGCTAGGACCAGAGCAACTTTCACCTCTTCAGCCCTTGCTGAGTCAGATTGGGGCTCCCTCCTCTTCCGCCAATGTTTTTAAATTTTTAAGATTTTAAGACCCTCTAACTGTTCACTATTTAGTATTAGTGAAATCTGTTCTTTACCCTCCTCGCAAAGTAGCAAAATTTCTACGGTATTGGAAGAGCACTTAGCCATGTAGGCTGTTTCTATGGACCATCTTCGGATGATAAGAAATAGGCTTTACCAAAGTGAGTGATGCAGTTAGATTTGAATTTTATGAAAAATAACTCAAATGACAGTAAGAAAGTTGGCATGAAGAGGACAACATCTGAAGCAGTAGAACCAAAAGCTGTTGCTTAGATTTGAATATGAAAACCTGGTGGCTTGAATTCTGGTCCACTGGTGAGGACTTTAATAAACCCTGTTGAATCTATACCAGATCCTCTCCACCAGGCCAGTGTGCTCATGAGTTTGCTATTGTAATATCCAACCCTGACCTCCTCTGGACAATTGTACAAAAAAAAAGTAGGAGTTTCTGTCCAGTGATAATGCCCATCACTTTTGGGTCCTTTAGTGGTCAGTAAAAGACTGTAACAGGCCTAAAAAAAGCTTGGGGGACTTGGACAGTGGCTGACCAGTTAGGGCACCTCCCTGGCATATGCAAGGACACAGGTTTGAATCCCAGCACCACTTACACAGTGAAGTGTTGTAGCAATGAAAGCCACATGAAAAACTAAACAAAATTGATTCTCCATGTTTCTTTCTCACACATTATCCCTCTCTTTTTCTGGAAAAATAAAAGCTTGAGTCTCCATCTCCATGTGAAACCAGTTATAGTACAATGTATATACTCCAAAGCTACCAAGGACATGGGACTTCATATAGACAACAAACTCTCTCCCCCTACCTTATTGGCTTCCCTAGTCCTGCTTCCATATGTCACCTCTTGAAACTCCTCAGCTCAGGTTCTTCAACTATAGAAACACAAACTACTATGAAAAGAGAGAAATAATTACCACATATTTATAAGTAATACACAAGTGATTTGAACTTGAAATTGAAAGATAGAAACAGAAGAACAGAGATCCAGGTGCTGATTCCATCATTAAACAAATCAGAGAACTGAGTAAGTGCAATAGAGAAAACGCTGAGATATTGCAAGTGAATGATGCTGCCCCATCTTCAGTAGAAGCGCCCTCCTATTAGCATTCTCTCTACCCTGTCTCAAGAATACTCCTACGCTATCTGAGGAAATCATAATGGCCTTTCTCTTTAAAACAAAAGAAATGTACAGCTATGTATCTCATAGAATGTCAGAATGGAAAACATAAAGAATACCAAGTTACAAAATGTGGAAAGACTGAAACTTTCTTCTTGTGTTTTAAATTTTCTCCAAATTTGTCATGCTTGCATTATTCTATACTGACCAGGTCATGAATTTCAGGGAGCCTTCTGGGGATTCTGACTATTTCCAAAACATTGTGAAATTCAGGAAAAGCAGGTTTTGAAGCTATGATTTTTATTTTTTATATATTTTAAATGTCTCTCATTAAAGTTTTTCCTTTGCTGTTTTAGTTCTCAAGCAATGAAGAGTGGGCTTTCAGAAATGATTTTAAAATGGTAAGAAAAAAGCAGCCCCTCTGTGACAGGCATCATCAGGGAAGGTACACCACAGGTTCCCAGGCTGGCCTTGGGCCACTATGTTGTTTTCATAGCATTCAGCTTTCCTAACAACCCAGGCTCAGGGAGGAGAAGGAAGGAAACTCCCATTTGTTTACCTTCTAAGTGCAGGGAATAAAATCTGTATTCAACAGGGGAAGATACTAAAACATACTTCTGAAACAATGCCTTTCCAGAAAAGGCTTCCTAATTCCTGGGAGAGAATGCACAGATACAAGTACCTAATATTTTATGGGAACCTCTTTAAGTATCCCAATAGTGGGAGATGAAAATATTCTTTGTGATAATGTTTGTAGAGCAAGATTCCTCATGAGTGACACACTTATATGCTTTTCTTCTACACTTTCTATCTCCAGACCTAATTGACCATAGCATGCTAATGAAGATCATTTACCCAAGGTGAATCAAATGAATCCATTCTGAATTTAAACCTTAGGATTTTTGTGAAATTATTTAGACTTTTGTGAGAATCAAAGATTTAGACTTATAAAGACATACACTTAAAACTGGCTCATTTTATATTGAATTACCTGAATAGTCTTTTTATTTTCAACTCCATCTTGTCTTACTTATTGAAAGAGGCTTACTGAAAAAAATTCTTTTGAACATGGATTTGTGCCTGAACACTCCAAAACCTCACTAAAATCATCTGCTATTGCAAGGGTAAGTTTACAACAGTGCTAGTTTATTAAATACTGATATTTTTCTTATAAGTACCGCGCGCTAACCGATTGTGCCACTGGAGCTCCCATACTGATATTTTTCTTATACATTCACCATTACTTTTCTTTTTTCAAAGAGAGAGGAACAGTGAGAGAGAAAGAGAGCATCAATTTCATTTAGTTTTTCATTGCTGTGATACTTCATTATGTATGTGATGCTTGTATTTCAACCTGTGCCCCTGCACATGCTAGGAAAGCACCATAACTGATGGGCAACCACTCCAACCCCTACCATTACTTTTCTACATTTTCCAAATACAGCCAGAAAATTTTATCCTCACCCCAAATTTTCAAAACACAGTTGAAAACTATCATTAATCTAATTAAACATTGAGTAATTGAGACTCATAGAGATGAATTACTTTATAAAATCCATCTGTCTAGCACCAGGCATCATTATTTCCTGAAGGGACACTTGAATTAATAACCCAGACTAATCTTGAAGATGAAAACAGTATTTAAATACTCCTCTTTTACACGAAAGACTGAAATATGAATATTAATGGATACAAATAATTAATTGTTAGCTCAAGCATAGACAAGTGAGATATTTCTAGCATCAGCTATTATAGATATTACAGGTCTCTGTGGTTTCTTTAAAAATAATTTTGGAGAGGAATCTTTCTCAGTTTCTTTTGCAGGGTACAAAATTTCTTTCATTGCTCAAACTGTTGTCTAATGATCCTCTGAGTGCAGGCACAGTTATAAAATTAAATGAAAGTTCCTATATGTATTCCCAGCACCATGGTGAATATGTTAATAAATAATTGATTCTCATAAAAACCCATGAAGTGGTACTGTTATTCTCAGGCTATAGGTGATAATACAAGGCTGTGAAGTGACTGGAAATGCACCCCATATAAGAGAACCTTCAGTAAGTGTCTATAAAATTAGTTAAAATGCACAAAAAGTTTAGAAAGTTTAAGATGACATTATTATTGATTTTATAATTATAAACATTGTCTGTGACATTATTTCTTTACCTGTTAAATGTATAAAATGATGCCAACTGCAAAAATTATTCTAACTATGAAAATAAATCATGCATGCATAGTACTTGGTATCTTGGAATATACAGAATACACATTAAAATGTTTCATCATTAATTATTATTAAGTTCTTGAATTTAGTTGACAAGTATGATGGGTTATTTCATTGTATCTATTTTATATTTCCATCATTACTTACATCAAATATTATGAATACTATGCTACTGCAGTTCTGACTCAGGTTTCCACTCACTACTGAACCTCACTCTGCTTGATCCAGGACACAAAATGATATTTTATGAAATCAGCAGCCAAATTTACCCCTTCCTCAAATTCCTTTCTATCCATTCATGCACTTTCTATTACCTTTCATCATTTTACATTTCCTAGTAATAAAGGACAATATTATTTACCCTCTATGTGTGTCCAGTAAATTTATGTTTTACCTCCCACTTTGGGTTAAGCTGCTACTGGTGTAAACAGTCTATTACTTCAGTTTGGGCTAAAAACTATCCCAAATAATCAGGCATACTCAAATACCTATCATACCTATCAAAAGTCTTCATCTATATACTTTTTTAACAGGATATTCACCTGGGAGGCAATATGAGTAAATTTCAAGGACTAAGGTCCCTGTGTTTCATCTAAAAAGATAAATAAATGCAAATACATAAACACACAAGAATCATAAGATCTCACAACTTGGTCCAATCTAGGCATTTAATATTCATTAGAAGGCTGGAGCAGTGAATCAGCAGTTACAATGTTTGCCTGGCATTCATGACTACGTGGGTTCCAACCCTAGCACCACGAATAAGCAATGAAGTGTTGGAGCAGCAAAAGCCACATGAAAAATTTAAAAAAAAATTGATTCTCTCTTTCATTCTCACTGTTCCTCCCTCTCTTTTTAAAAAACTATTCATTAGGATGGAGAAGTTGAATAAATCCAAAACTCTATCAACTTTTTCAGGTAACATAATAAAGTTCCACATAAACCACATGGAGACTTGGAACAACGTGACAGATTTTGTTCTTCTGGAACTGACAGACAACCCAAAGATGCAGAAAATTATATTTACTGTGTTTTTCCTTATCTACATCATCTCTCTGGTAGGAAATTTGCTCATCTTGATAACCATCACTGCCAGCTCACTTTTAGGATCCCCCATGTACGTTTTCCTGGCCCATCTTTCCTTTATTGATGCCTGCTGTTCTTCTGTCAATAACCCTAAACTCATTAGAGATTCGCTCTGTGGACAAAAGACCGTCTAGTTCCAAGGATGCATGGCCCAAGCCTTCGGGGAACACTTTTTCAGAGGTGCTGAGGCCATTCCGCTGACTGTGATGGCCTATGACCGCTATGTGGCCATCTTCAAGTCCTTGCACTATACAATCATCATAAACAGGAGAGTTTGTCTTCTGCTAGTGGGAGTATCCTGGGTGGGAGGCTTTCTCCATGCAACCATACAAATTCTCTTCATCTTCCGATTACCCTTCTGTGGCCCTAATGTCATAGATCACTTTATGTGAGATCTGAATCCTTTGCTCAATCTGGCCTGCACTGACACCCACACTCTGGGGCTCTTTGTTGCAGCCAACAGTGGGTTACTCTGCCTGTTAAATTTCTTCCTCTTGCTCATCTCCTTTGTGGTCATCCTGAACTCCCTGAGGACCCACAGCCTGGAGGGAAGATGGAAAGCCCTGTTCACTTGTGTCTCCCATATCACGGTGGTTGTCCTGTTCTTTGTTCCCTGCATATTTGTATACATGAGACCTCCATTTACCTTATTTATTGATAAAGCAGTTGCTGTATTTTATACCATGATAACTCCCATGTTAAATCCTTTGATCTATACTTTGAGAAATTCTCAGATGAAAAATGCTATTAGAAAATTATTTAGCAGGAAAACAGTTTGACAAATGAATGTGCCTAAAGGCCAACATGAATTCAAGTGAGAAAAGCATGAATGGACATTTTGGAATATTTCAGCAATATGTGATTAGAACACAATGAAAAAGAAGACTGATATTCATAAATTATGCACTGAAAAAAGTAGAAATGGGTTTAAAAATGACACAACATAACCTAGCATCACATATCTATATTTCAGGATCATATATTCTATATTCCATCTGATTTTCCTTGCTATATTCATTATTTGGATTCATAGACTTTCTTTCAAAGAAAAAGTAAAGAAAGACAAAAATATACTGATATCTACCAATAATGTCCATAATGCTGTTAGGTAAAGCTGATATTACCTTGCTTTACCCTATAGAAATAGAAAGTTATTAAAACAGATGTATTGATAATCCAGTAACAAGATTATTACTCTTGTTCCAGACCATGAAATTAACTCCTCTCATGTTCTTCCAAGTAATGATAAGAAAAACTCCTGTAATTATACTGTTTATCAGTTTTGAGAAACTATTTAGTAATACTTTCTGCTTATCTATAACTAAACCTAAAATTATTTTCTTTAATTGTTTTATTATTATACATATCAGAATGGATTGTCATATGTTTTTAGTAATATTATGTTGTCTAAATACTTTGGGGAAAAAACAATGGGCCATTCATTTTCTCTCTCAGTATTAAATGAAGTTTCAAGCATGTTTCTAATTTTCATTTCAGTCTGTAGCAGTGGAGTTTTGCTCAGGTAATCATATGCTGATAATCCATCAGAAAGAGTCACAAGTCAAAAAAAGAGTTCTTCAATGACATTCAGAAATTCCTATTTACTAAATGTACAGCTTTAATCTATAAAACACTTCACTGCTAGCTACTAGTATTCCCTATAAGTTACACAAAGTCTGGTAGCTGATTAAATATTTAATAAATGAAAAGTATAAATCATAAAAGTCAATTCAATAAAATTTATGCTAAAAAAGATCACTAGAGATTACAGGAACATTTTCTTCCTTTATCTCATTGAGATGAGAATATTGAGGAGAATTCTAGAGTGCCCTTCACATGAAACAAAAATTTCTTTTATTCTCCCATAGACTGAAGATTGGGAAAAAAAACAAGGAACTGAGGTTCATCATATATTTTTTAAAAAGTTTACCTTGATATTCCCTCAGGAAGACATCAATACCCTACAAAGATGGGTTATTTATGATTATCTTGTAATTGATTGGTTACATTTCTTTATTATAAGTTGATTTTCATTCCATCCAGATCTTTTGACACACAAAGCAATTGCATGATCCATATATTTTGTATAATTCTCCACTCCTTAATGAACAAAGTTTTTATCCCCAGGTATATATTTTGGTAGGTTTCTGAAGTGTGCTAAATAATGCTTAACTTCTTACTATGTAGAATTAAAAAACCTATTGAGACTCCCAGAAACTAGTAAAACATTACTGCTGAGTGTTAAAAATGATAAAATATACAGGGTGCTATGAAACTATGAATGAGGCTTTCCAAATAAAGATCTGGGAAATGAGTCAGAAAGGATTCCTAAATATTAAGACATTAAAATTGGCACCCATGGAATAGATTGGAATCAGTAGAGTAAATAGGCAAGACATAGGGTCATATCATTCCTAATACAGGTAATATATACAGAATTTCAAAAATAAACTTATGTGAGAAAACTTCAGCATAGTTGTGGTTAGTAAATTATCTATTCATTCAGCAATCATTATTGAAATTGCACTACTGCCAGCAATCAAGCTACATAGTAAAATGTAATTGCTGAGACCTGAGAGATAGAAAAAGGCAAGACCAGGAAGGGTATCACAATACTGTTAAAGCTTAATGGTAAAGACTGTGGGTAAAACTTTGAAAGCATTTTTTAATCTAACAAGTAATGTAGTTGGATTTGTTTTTTTATGAATCAAGAGAATAGTAAAAGATTATCATAAGAGCATCAAAAGTTTGTGCTCCATTTCCTCCATGCAGACCAAGTTATATAGCTTATGTAGCGCAGTGAGTACTATAGAGCTATAGATGCTGAGGCTAAAGCCAGCTTCACCTGAGACTACATACTCTCTTGCCTCACTTCCATGTCCCTTGGTAAAAATCTACATCTCAGGTTCTGTATCCATAGAACACAAACATGTAGAGAGAGGAATTGTTCCCCACATATTTATAAGTTACATACAACACAGTTGATATATGAGGAAGATAAGAAGGAGAACAACTATGGTTGAGGTTCAAGCTCTGACATTAATCACCAAATAGTTGAGGGAACTGAGAAAACAAAACAGAGATAAATAGGAATTTTTGCAAATGAAAAAGGCCTCTCCATTTCCTGTAAAAATGCCCTCCAACTACTAGTGGGTGGTCTCTCCACCTCTGCCTAAGGTTACACCTATGTCACAATGGTCTCCCTTGAGGCAGTAAAGGCTCACCTGTTCTGTAGCACCATGGTAGCCTGGAATCAACCTAGTGTTATAAAAAAAAAGTTAGTGAAGGCCTTGACTATGGTGTCCAGACTACCAGCACCCTCAATAGCAGAACAGTGTATAGGAGTTGTCTGTCCTGTGATTAGTGTTTTTTATACCATGTGCCCAAACTTTGTTTTTCAGATCACACATACAACAAAATATTAACGCAGTTTTGCTCTTCTAAGAAATACAGAATAAGTTTACTGGCTATTACAAACTATGATTAATAATAAACAGCTGTGTATTATATAACTCAATATATGTACCAGAAGACAACATATCTGAGAGTCCTGTGTCTTATTAATCATGCTTAAACTATGGAAGTCTACTGATGAGCATTATCCCAGTAAGCACTTTCCCTGTGATATCGTAAAAGGATTAAGCTAAAGATAAGCCTTTGGAGCTGCTTGGAGCTTAAGAAGAGCTATGAGGTTTAACCAAGAACTGTTAAAATGTGGAAAACACAGATTTTACTCTGAAGTTAAGAAGTATATAGCCAAAGGTCCTAATAGTGGTAACAGTGCGGTGAGGTTAGGCACATAAAGTTCAGTAATTAAGTTCTAGATTTTTAAAAAGACATGTCTCTAATGTCAGAATCAAATTAGCTTAGGACAAAGTTATGATTTTAGAAGATTCTCTTTATCTAAGTATTTTAATTTTCACTTTAGTTTTTGTTGGTGCATTATATTTATACCTGGCAGTGGGATTCAAGACTCCTGATAGTTTCTATCAGCAGGCATAAGACCTCATTTTTCTTTTAGCTCACAAAAGTGAAAATCTCAAGTTACATTTATGAGGACCACTATCTTTCATTTTCAAATGTTTACATATGGCTTTTCATTAACTTTTACTTAACCTTCACATTAGTGCATTTCTCTTTGTTTTTAGTTTCCTGAGTGTTTAGGACCAATTTGATGATTCGTATGTTGGCCAAAATTTAATCCCTGTTTTCATTTTAATGTGAAGGTCATCAGAGATTTCTCAGGGTGTTTCTCTACCAATTGTACTATCTTCCAGGATGGGTCAGGGTCCTGCTAATTATATTTGAATTCCTTTGGAAACATTAAAGAAATTTAACCTCTCTAGTGATCCTCTTCTTGGCAGAATGTATACTGGCTGGGTTTTTGTTCTCTGGGGTCCTCATGATTCCCCCAATCAGAGAGTCAAGTGACTCACCAGAAGAGTAGTGTTACCATTCCTCTCTGCACACTGAACAGCATTAGAGGGCAATGACCAAAACATAGCATGCTTTGTTTTGCTTTGTTTTTAAGACCATTTACTTTTCTTATTTTTGTCCTTAAAGTATCAGTTTTTGAAACCAAGAAAGCCAATTCTGCCAGTTTTGAAATGTGTGTGAAAGGTTTTGATTTTAACTTTTGCAATATCACAGTTATCCTTCCCATTTGTTTGGAGTCAGTATTAGTATTGAGAATCAGTTTTATATACCATTTGCCCTTTTTTCTCAAATGAACCCAAATTAATCTTATAAAGTTTACCCAACCTTTTACTTAGTTTTATACTATATATATTTTTTATTTTGGGATCACAATAATCTTTATAACAAAACTCTGTCTTCTAAGCAGAACTTTAATTGTGCTGAACTTTTGCCTAATGTGTTGGCCATCCTAACAGGGAATGGGGAATCATCTTTGCCTTGCCTTAAAGGTACCTCAGTGTTCCAGCCTTATTTCACAGATATCTTGTTTGACTTATAGTTTTATGTGATGTAATTCTGGTCTGTTACATTAATGATGTTATGCAGAGTGGACCTATTGAATATGAAGTAACACTACTCAAGTTTAATTGGTAAGATATTTGAGTTTCAGAAAGAGGAAAATCTGGAGCTGGAACGATGGCTCTGTGGTTACAGTGCTTGCCCAGTATGTGTGAGTACATGAGCTCAAACCCTAGAACCACATACACAATGAAGTCTTGGAGCAACGAAAGCCACATGAAAAATAAAATAAAAATAATTTCTTTCTCTCTCTCTCTCTCTTTCTCACTGTCCCTCTTTCTTTAAGAAAAAAAAAAAGAAAGAAAGAGGGACATCTGTCTAAAATTCAAGGACTTTCTCCTTTTTTTAAATCTAGGGGTCCAGAGTGTCATGTATAAACACATAGGCCCTCAAAGGTTAATAATAAATTCTTACATCTTGCCCATATTACAATAACAATAAAAAGATAAACACTGCCTAGTGCAACTCCTTGAGTTTTGGAGCAACACATATCTCATTGAAGTGGGTTACACCACACTTTTTAAGTAGTGATCCAAAAATGCTACCAGGTTGAATTGGAGCCCTAAAGGTAAGAAAGCTCTACAAAATGACCAGGCTGCAGTGAATGTGACTATGCCATTTATATCTTTTTATTCAGAAAATCCCATTGTGCCTGAAGTGTTAGTGACACAGAGAAAGGCATCATTACATCCTTTGTCAGTTTCATTGTTAACCATTGGGATTTTGGAATACATTCTTGGCATTCTTTGGACATAACTGTTCTTCTTTTGAGAAATAATTCTTGATCTGGTACTCATTCTCAATAAGTGCTGAACTGTTAAACATGAGCAGATTGGTTACTCAGATTTTGTAACTGTATTAAAATAAGCATATTTTAATTATATATTACTCATGTAAGCAATGTGTAAAGATGAAAGATTTATCTTGTATTACAATTTTACAATGCAGTCCATCATCAGTTGGCTGCATTGCTTTGGGCCAGTGGTGATGCAGGACATCAGAGCAGGATTGTTTGTCAGAGAAGACTGCTTTGATTTAGACTTAGTTGAAGAGCCTGAAGTCCCACAGTCCTCTTGAGGGTCTTACCACCATTGAAAGGAAGCTACTCCAAAAGCACCACTTCTCGGAGATCCCAGCATCACCTTGAAGACCAAGCTTTTAACTCATAGGTCCTTGACAGACATTAGCAACAAGATTAGCATGCACCCTTACTTGTCCATAATGAATTAAATATATACCACCAACATTTGATGATGGAGTGGTGCTGTGCAGGCCAAATCTTATGATTCTGTGGGTAACATGCATTAGTGTGGCTACTATTAAAAAAACTAAAGGAAGAATTGGAAATATAGTGTAAAAATGGGAATATTTGTACCATTCTCATGGGAATATAAAATGGTAGAATTCTATGAAAGACATCTGTCCATGAAAAGTACAACTAAGAGATCGTCCACATTCTATTTCTGTGTATAAACACAAAAACCTGGGCTGGATCTGTGGTTCAGCAGATATGATGCTTGCCTGGCGTGTTTGAATATGTGGGCTCAAACCCCAGCACCATGCACAAAATTAAGTGTTGGAACAAGGAAAGCCATATGAAAAACTAAATAAAATTGATTCTCTCTCTCTCTCTGTCTCACTCACCATTGTATCTCTCAACGAAAAAATCCACAAAAGAATGGACTTTAAGAGATATATATATATATATATATATGTACACACATGTACATAGCAGCCTTATTTGTAATAGCCAAAACACATAAGCAATTCAAGTGTTCTAAAACAAATGAATGGATTGTGTGGTATATATATATATACATATATATATATATATACATACATATATATATAAAATAGTGGATTATTATCCTTTATTAAAAGGACATTTCAATGCATAGGACAGTGTTGACGAATCTTGAGGACATCGCATTAAAAAAGTATCATTTCACAAAATTACTTTTATATAAGTTACCAAAAATGTAAAAGTTTTGAATCATTTTGAATTGTTTTCATAGGAGTGTTTCCCTCTTATTTAGTTAGTTACTCAATCTTTTATATACTTTGGCAGTCATAGATATTTATTTAATATTTTAGGCTATATTTCAGTATTGGGTAACTGGTTTTTTTTATTTTTTAAATTTTTATTAAGGAGGTGAGTTATTGTACAATCATAGATGCAAGTAAAGTAACAATATGCATTTGTTCTTAAATCACAGTTGCCACCACATCACCTACACACTAATTTCTTGATTCTTCTATATTTCACCCCTGCAAGCAATATAAATGCTTAGATTGTGAATGAAGTGACTACAGAAGCATTATTTGGATTCTCAGGGGGATAATAAATATGCTACATTATTGATTGTCTCCCTAGATCCTGTCCCAATTGTTTACTGCTTTGGGCATGATAGGTTCTGTCAACTGATATATCTTCATTAACGTTTGTGCATTTTAAAATTCTCTACTTTCTGCCACTGAATCAGTCCTATAATTTCTTCTCCGGAATGAAAATCAGTTATTTCATCAAGAAGCATTGATATTTTTATTGGAGGATGGTATTATAAATAATACCAGGACTCCAACTCCAGATAATCAGCTTCTTATTTTAGTGAAAAAAAACCGGCACTTGTAAATCACTTTAGCACCTTTAAACACAACAGGCCACCTCTTTTCCCCACAGTCTAAGAAAAAAATGAAGCTTAAGTTCATTATGAGTTCTTGTTTTTGTTTCTTAATTGGGGGAAAGGGACAATTTAGAGAATAGCCTTCCTCCAGATTCCTGTGTTTAGCATCATTTGTGTATAAATACTCCTCAAGGGATAGTGAAAGAAAAGCCTTTGCAGTAAAATCCTGCGATCGTAGATTCAAGGAAAGGGTGAACTTGGCACCAATTTAGCTTGTCTTCTAAAATGTGGATGAGAATGAAAGCATCTAACTGTGAGTTCAATCATCATGATTTAGACAAAATTTGAGAAGCATTTTTATTCTCATTTGAGTAAGTTACTTCCAAATTGCCTTGAGAAGAAAAAAAAAGGTGACTGAACATATTAAACTTGTATAAGATTCAGCAAAGGAAGAAAGAATTGTACTGTTAAATAACTTAGTCATATTTAATACTTGCAAGAAATTAGTTATCTCAATGCCGAAGGCAGGATCTAATTCATGGAAGGCACTTCTCGAAGAAGTCCCAGAACTAAAGAAAGAAGATGCAAATAAAAGACGTGCACAGAACTACCTCACGGGCAGTGCTCCACTGGGTAATGACTACTGGTAGAGAGGGATATGAGATAGAAACAAATGAAAGCAGTATATATTTACATGTTCCAGGAAAATATTTCACAGTTCACAGTGGAGATGGTGCTTCCATGGTAGTGTAGAATGCAATCATCTGTTCTTCTCAGTGATCATTGCGCATAGAAGACTATGGAACACTATTGCATTATGTCCATAAGTATAGATATGAACAGATAAATCCCCTTCCTTATGTTACTTGATGATAATGAATGTCTTTTTCATGTATCTATATAATTTATAGTGTTCATTTACTTGTTTGATATTTACTTCTGATTAAGAGTCTTGACAAAGAGTATCTGAGTAAAATCTCAAGAAGGCAAGTGGACTTGTAAGTAATGGCAATGTTGCAATGAGTAGGTGAACCAAGAACCCTGAATTTTTTTTTCATTTTTGATACCAGGGAGTGAATCCATTGACACTTAATCATTGAACCACATCTAAACTCTTTTTATTTTTTATTTTGAGACAGAGTCTCTTTTAAGTTGCTCAGGGCCTTGCTAAGTTGCTGACACTGGTCTTGAACTTCCCATACTCTGCCTCAAGCTCCCTGGCTGCTGAGATTACAAGCACGTGCCACCACACCTGGAAAGAGCACTGAATTTCTAAACTACTCCTGTAACTGACTCACCATCTCACTTCAGTCCCTGGTTTGTAATGTTGCTCTGGGAATACCACAGTACCTCCTGTCTGCATCAGAATAAAAGTGTTAAGGCTAAATTATATGACTTAACATAAGCATATAATAGACCATAAGGTAAGGGTTTTCAGAACTTAATTTATAATGCATCAAGTATCTAACACATTTTCAGATGATAAGGGTGAATTTCATACTAAATGAAATTAGCCAAAGTCAGAACATCAAAGGTCAAATATTTTCTCTCATATGTGGAAGCTAGAGTAAAATAAAGGAAGGGGGAAGGGAAGGATAAAATTACACAAAGATAGAATCAAATAAAAATTAATAGATGTGTGTAAAGGAGTTAAGTACAGTGCAGGAAGGAGATGACAGAGGTGAGGGATTTGGGGAATGAAAAAGAGCAGTCATGAACTGAAATCAAACTCCACACATGAATGAGTTTGTCAGGATGAAACCAAATACTATGCATAACGATATAGTTTTAATTTTAAAAATTAGAGAACACTTTTTCAAATGTTACTATAGTGAATATTTTTTAAAACTAGGTTATTTTCCAATCACTGACATCAAGAATACAATCCAAAGACTACAAACTCTTTCCCATTTTTTATATCCTTCCAATAGAATATATGTGTATGTAGCATATGAACAAAAATGTTACCATCCAAAGCACACATATCTGCTTTTTTATTTTTTATGATCATATCAGAATTTATTTTATGGCTTCATTAAAATGCTTATTTGAAACACCTCGTATTTTTTAATATTTGGAATTTTGAGTCTAATTATATACAATCTTTACCTTGGGTACAGCTATAGGAATACTATTGTGAATCTGCCTTATAAGAAAAATACTAGTCATATGGAAAAAGTTAATCTTCTCATCTAGTAAATACTTATTTTTCTTAAATTTTAGTTCAGAATATAGTTTGAAGAGCTGAATGTGTTTATATTTTTTGTTTGCATAAAATTATCATTCTTAATTCATTTATTCTCACTGAGACAGATGAGTAGTAAGTTGTTACCAACATTTCAGTACCATGGAAAGGGCTATTAGGAATCTCTCCGTGACCATGAGTGGCTGTTGCTATAAGTACATTATAATTATTTATTTATTTATTTATTATAAATACTCTTGCTTATAAGTGTTGAAAAACAGCCCCTTAAACAATGTGCCCACTTAAATCACTACCAAAATATTTAGAGTTAACTGTTTCCCACACTTTTATCATTACTATTCATTAAAAGACATCTAAAAAAAACCCAGTCTGAGTCTGATAGCTGTAAAGGTATCTATTGGAAATTTTAACTTGAAAATCTTATGAATAAAAATCTAGCGTCTTTACCTTTGATTTTTTCTTTTTTATTCAAAAATGTATTTGTTGAACAATCAAACAAGCTTCTAATGACATTATATATATATATATTCTGTAAATAAGGAACACTATGTCTTTTAAAGTTGGCAGTTTGCCAATTCTGCATTTGCTGTGTTTTCTTTGCTTGTTAGTTTATTTATTTTTAAGATTGGTTTGTGAAAACCATTTAAATTTGAAGAAAATGTGCTTTCTTCTAGCAAGAGATTTTTACCTTCTTTTTTTGTTTTATTTTTAGTTTCAGTTTTTTGAAATTTTTACCTTCTTTTAACAGCTTGTGTTAACTTTTGATTTTGACTGTGCTATTATTTGGAGAATATGTGTCACAGGTTCTGAGAACAATTTGTTCCATATTTGCATAGTTAGGAGAAATGAATCACCATTTTTATTTCTCTTTCTTGAGGTTAGGAAATGGAACACCTGATAATATAAATTGTAATTCTATTAGAAGTTTCAGCTATGACTAGATTCATCCATTGCCAACTTTTTTCAAAAATCCTTATTACTCAGTTATGAACACGAAATTTGGAAAAATATTCTGATTGATGTACGATCTCCTCTATTTTCCTTTATTTTAATGTGTCTCCTGGTATTTTAAGAAAACCTATTCAAAGATTTAGAAAATTAATAAATAAGGGAAAGAATTAAAAGTTGGCAAACACTATATAATAAAATTACAAAGTTTAAAAATATAAGCTAGATTCAGATGTAAGACAAACAGTTTTTTAAGAGGTAAAGTAAAAAGAGATTAATGTAGTTAAAGCAAAAGATTAAACTAAGTCTTATGCTGGACCAAAGCAACTAGTTTGTTCATTGTTGAATTTTTTTCTTATATGACAGTGTTTTCACTTATTGTCTAGTTTTTATAGAGAGTAAAGTGAAATGATAAAATTTGACATGGGATAGTTTCATCTTACTTTATCCGCTGAAAGTTGTAAGACACAGATTATAATGAACTCACAATATGCATAAGCATATGTCACCTCTGACCATTATGCCATAGAATGTGGAACAGTTCAACCTTATGTTGGTGGCATGAATGTGCCCTGTTTTCCTCACTTATATTCAGTGCAGACAGTCCCAGACACTGCAGCTGAGAAATGGAAACTGACAGAAAAACACTGAGAATGGCTTAATAGTGCTGTGTGTGTATTTTTTTTCTAAGTATGGTTAAATAATCATAAGAACTTCTCTAAGGGCTAATCTGCTATATTTTCCAGATTTTCACCTTGGGGACCTATTGTCCCTTGTCAATGAAACCTCAGGGTCAGAAGGGGACGCCACATAGTGGCCCAGGAAGAACACAAAATACTGATGAAACAGCGTTCAGTTAATGATGGAGTGGCTCATGGCCTCTGCTGCTCTGCTGTATGTTTGAAGATATGCTAATGACTACAATTCAAATACCTTTTTCATCTTAACTGTATGTACATGTGTTTGTAAATGCTGTTTTAAAAATATACAATAACATTTTTAAAAGACAAGTGCTAATGTTGCTTTCAACATTTATAATACACAATAATTAAAACTTAAGCAATTCTGCTTAATTATACCTTATGGGAAACTGTATAGCAATTTATAAAAATTAAGCAGAAAAACAAAGATCAATGGAAATAAAGCAGCAGTTGAACAACTTAATAATAAAACACTTTGGTCATTAATTTACAGCAACAAAATCATTGTAAGACTTTGATCCAAAATTTTAAACAACAGACATGTGAAAAAGGTGTTTGGAATTTGGGTATTTCTTGTAAGAGCACAGATGGGTGTGATGGTGTCACGGTCTACACCATTACTGTGTTCTAATGTTGCCCTCAAAAATCAAGCAGTAATTTTTGGTTGAAAACTTTCATTGTTCTAATTCTGATATGAATAGTCTTTATTTTCTTACACAATGGTCCAATACTGCAAATGATAATTTGTGTGAGAATATTGTGACACATCTTTCAGTGCAGGTACAGCTGTATAACAGTGATTCCTATAAAAAAAAAACCCTTTGATCCAAGTTTGAGATAGTCCATAGTGCATTTGTTACAATCACTCTTTTTTAAAAGCTCACTTAAGTAGACCTATACTATTTCAGCTAACTATATTCTCTCACTTAAATTCTTATTCTAAATCATCAAAATTCTGATTAAAATTATTTTTAATTAAGAAAATAAAACTCTTATATTACTAGAAATAAAGATGAAAGAATTGCTATTTACAGCCATTTGTTGTAATTTTTAAATGAAACTATTGCTTAAACTTCTCTTTACATCTCTGCACTTTCTTTTGTTTGTGGAAGTATTTTATAATTTTTATGTAATTGATTAGCTTTTTAAATTTTTATTAAGGAGTTGAGTTATTGTGTAATTATAAATGCATGGAAACTAACAATATGATATGCATTTGTTCTTAAACCAGATTTACCCCCTCATCACCCATACCCCAGTCTGTTCATTCTTTTATATTTCACCCCTACAAGTGACATAAATGTTTTGATTGAGAATTTTCTAGAATTGAATAATTTCATAAGTATTATTTTCATTGTCTGGGGTATGTGAAAAGTATATTACACTGTTGATGGTCTCACTAGATCTCTCCCTAGTCACCCTTCCTCTCCCCTCCACAACACATCTATGGTTCCACTGCATTACTTTATGCCCTTGGTGAGTCTAATACATGAGTTTGACTATCTTTCACACAACCCTGAATTTAGTTACAGACTCCACAAATGCGGGAAAATATTCGACCCTTGGTGTCTGGGTTTGGCTTACTTCACTTAGCATGATTTCTTCCATGTCATCCACTTAACTTCAAAGACCAAAATATCACTGTTTTTAATTGCTGAGTAGAATTCCATTTTGTATATATTCCACAGCATTTGGATCCATTCTTCCAGTGAGGGGAATCTAGGTTGGTTCCATAATTTAGCTATTGTAAATTGAGCTAATGAACACTGATTTTCTGTGTTGCTGAAATGTGCTAATTCTAACTCCTTTGGGAAAATACCCAGAAGAGGGCTAGCTGGGTCTTACAATTGATCTAACTCCAATTTTTTGAGGATTCTCCCAAATGCTCTCCAAAGTGACTATACCAGTTTGTAATTCTGCCAAAAGTATGTTAGAGTTCCTATTTACACACAGCTCTTTCAGCATCTGCTATTGTTTATATTCTTCATTTTTGCCAATCTTACTGGAGTGGAGTGAAATCTGAATGTAGTTTTGATTTTAATTTCAATGATTAACTGATTTAGAACACTTTCTTGTGTATTCTTTGGCTTCCTCAATATCCTCTGTTGAGAAGTTTCTGTTTACCTCTTTGGCCTATTTATTTATTGGATTATTTGTGGTTTTGTTATCTAGATTTTGGAGCTCTTTGTCAATTTCAGATATTATCCCCTATTGGAGGAATCACAGGTCATGATTATCTCTCATTCTGTAGGTTGTCTATTTACAGTTTTGACCAATTCCTTAGTTGAGAATAAGCTTTTTAGTTTGATGACATCTCCCTCATTGATTCTTGACTTTAATTCTTTCACTTTGGGAGTCTTGTTGAGAATGTTTTGCCTACACTCAAATGCTGAAGTGCTACTCCTAATTTTTCTTGTAGCAGTTGTATGGTAGCTGGTTTAATTCCTAATTCCTTGATCCATTTAGATTTAATTTATGTGCAAGGTGAGAGATAAGGATCTAATTTCAATTTCCTGCCAATGGCTGTCCAGTTTGTCCAGCACCATTTGTTGAATGGACTATCTCTCTTTCACGTTATTTTTGAACCCCTTTGTGTACAACAGATGTTTAAAGATTTGTGGGTTTGCCTGAGTCTCCTATTCTATCCCATTGGTCTTTATTCCTCTTTTGATTGCATTACCATGCTATTTTTGTTACTACAGCACTGTAGTTTGGTTTTAGGTCTGGTATTGTGAAATCACCTCTTTCTTCTTTCTTACTTAGTAATGATTTATTTTTTTTTTTTTTTTTTTTTTTTTTTTTTTTTTTTTTTTTTTTTTTTTTTTTTTTTTTTTTTTTTTTTTTTTTTTTTT
>PVKS010017262.1:0-42380 GCA_004027875.1 Aplodontia rufa | reverse complement strand
GTGGCAGAGTGCTTGCCTAGCACGTGCAAGAACCCCTAGTTCAGTCCTCAGCCCTGAAAAAAAGAAAAAAAATGCAGCATGCTAGAATATGTAGCAGAATGATCAAAAATGTAGGCTTTGCAGTCAGTTGGCAATACCACTTGGTAGATTTATTGTATTGGAGAGACTATGTTATTCTCTTCCTCAGTTTCCACATTCAAAAAACAAGAATACAAATAAATATAACCTTGAAGGATTATGCAAGGATGAAGCATGATAATCTAAGTGTGGATTTAGCTCTTTATCTGACATAACATATGCTTAATATTTAGCCATTGTGATTGCTTCCCTAAATCTTTCAATTTTTTCAGTGTATTTATTAATAGCTGCTATGCAGTATTTTAGGAAATAAACAAGACAAAGTTTCCTGCTTTCATGGAGCTATAAAGTTTTCTCTAATCATTTTATCTTATTACTTTCTATGTATTATTTCAAACAACCCCTGATAGTATTTCTTGAGGTACTATTTTGTGTTTTAAATGGCATGCTCTACAGAATTGAGGATCCTTCTCCTCGTAAGTTAACTATCTGGTGCCGTTTACTGGGTTTGAGAATTTAATCTATTTTCTTGTTTGAAGACAAGAACAAGTAAAAAGCCAGGAGAAATCTCCTGGTTCCTATTACATATATAGGACTTCCCTGAGGTTTTAAGCAAGTTAAAAGGATGGTCCCTATGATGGTTTGGGAAGAAAAGACCAAAGCACTGGGGATACAAATGGGAAAAAAAAAGGGCATGAGTTAATTAAGTGCTAAATTATCTGGTAATGGACAGCAATACTGCTATTATTTACAGGAATATATGACTAACATGGTTTGGATAATTTACAATTTTTCTGGAAGGAGGTAGAAACAGAACTAAAATCTTGAAGAATTTATACGAACAGAAAAGATCAGAGATTCTCAGAGGCTTAGACAACATATCAAGTCACAGATGTGAAAATAAAGATAAATACTATGTCTCACTCATTTTCATATTTCATGAAGGATAGAGTGCATTGGAACTTGCAAATAAATGGTTGTTTAGTAGATGTGGGAAATCAATGAGAGTCTGGGTCAGGGTTGGGGATGGGAATCAAGAAAAGACATAAAAAATAGAATCAATTTTTGTTTTTCCATCTGAAGGAAAATTGTCTTTCTTTGTCTCACTGTCCCACTCTCTTTAAAAAAAAAAAAAGAAAAAGAAAATGGACAATTTGCACTCTGTTTCTTGGGTATCATAAACTGATCAGCTTTCCTCTGTCAAGCCCTTCTGCCATGTTTTATCTTACCTTGAGCCCAGAGCTCTGGAGTTGGCTGACCGTGGATTAAACCTTTGAAACCCCTTCTGCCAGTGCTCCTTACTAGCCAAAATCAACTGGAAGTCAAAGATAAGGTGACTGATACAGTCAGCAGGATAGATGGAGAGGTGAAGGATGCTCTGTGGAAGATCACCCAGCATAGTTTGTACGCACATTCATTCATTCATTCATGTACCCCTGGATTCATACACCAAAGAATCAGTGGTGAAAGTGATCATCAAAGACCGCATCCTGGAGGCTTACAATTTTTTCTGTATTGGTATCTTTCTTCCTATAATAATATATAACATTTATTTTTTAAAAAAAGAAAATTGACAATTTGAAGATGGAGCCATAGTACTTAATTATAAGACAATATTGAAGCCCATGTGATTTTCAAAGTGGTTTCATTTACACTGTGCCCTGGCCTGGTATTCTTTCCCACAATAATACACAGAATCTGTGCCAAGTTCATCAGTGTTTCTCAATCCCATCATCCACTTAGCCAGTGTCCCCTTATTCTAAGTATTTTATTTTTAATTTTTAATAGAGGATAGTGTGAGAGACAGAATCAATTTTTATTGAGTTTTTCACATGGCTTTTGTTGCTCTGACACTCAGTTGTGTACGTGGGTGCTGGGATTTGAACTCATGTACTTGCACATGCTGGGCAAGCGCCATAACCGCTGAGCCACTGCTCCAGCCCCCTATTCTGAGTATTTTAATGGCCCCTTTACTTTCCTCAAATGAAATTCACTACTGATTTATTTGCACACACATTTAAAAAAAAAACTCAACATCACAGTTTTCTGTAAAGAAAAATTCAAAGAATGTGGTTAATATTAAAATATATTTTTCCGTGGACGTGTTCATGTCAGAAGACATAAGTGCATAGAATACAGTTGCTTTGAATGCAGACAATACAGGTGTGTTAATAACTTAAATGGTACAGCCTTCAGTAATGTGGTTGTCTAAATGGTGATGCTTGGTAAGGTTTCAAAAAAGAATGAAGTTTGTGCTGCCTTCCTTCAGTTATGTAGTACTCACATTCCTGAGAATTCAGAGTGCATAAAAGCCACGCAAAACTACATCAGTATGTGTGTGAATTAGTTCACTTTTATGCTCAAGTGATTTGAAGCAGACTTTCACCTACAGAAATGTCTGATAGCACTTGGGAAAGACAGGATGTGGGACAGCTTTTTCATTGTGTGAGACTGTGGCATCCTGGGACATCATATAATGTGTCCTGGCTCGCAGCCATTAGATGCCAGATAGAACTCCATCACAGTGACAGCCTTAGGGACTCCAGGATTCTATAGGCTCAGAGGGAGCAGCCCCAGCCCATTGAGAATAACTGGGGTCTGGAGGCTGGCTCTCAGGTGTCAGCCACCAGCCATGGATTCAAGAATGGTGACCATACAAGGATGCTTGGAGTAGGAGGCTTTGGTTATGGAGCTCAGGAAGGGACTTGGCTGCAGCGCTTTCTCTCCTAGCCAAGGGGAGCGTTAGCTTTCTTAACTATTACAAATTTGGCTTTTCCAACCTGGCAAAAGTTTCAAGTTCTGAGCCCAAGTAGAAGATAAAATAAGAAAAAAGGTGATATTTTGTAGGGAAAAAACAACACAAACCTTTTTTTACTTATGTTAAATGCCAACACACTTACCCTAATTCCCTGTTCTCTATGTTGGCTCACTGGGGCACTGTGGCTCAGAGGCAATCTAGTTCTAACATGAATCTTTGAAACTGTTTTGAAATTTATTTCTTGTTTTCCTTTAAACTATGGGTACGATCTCATTCATTTCCCCCTCAGTTTTGTAAGGTATGCAATAACAGCTAATCCCCCTTGGCATTTACACCGTGCCCAGTGGGAGGTATTGAGCAGATGTGCATGATTGTTTAGTTTTAGCACTCTGCAGGTTGCCTTCAGCTCAGGAGTCTTCAGACAAATCCAAAGGGCTTGATCCACTTAGAGTTCTAGAGGATTTGAAGCCTTAAGTTTACATTAAAAAACAAAAACAAAAAACTGTACCCCTCTTTCACAAACATGTTGTTTCTAATTTGTAAATAGTCATTTGGCCCATAGATGAAGTGCACACTTCAAATTCTTGCCAAATTATAACATTCCAAGAATGTGAATCTATTGGAAGCCTTATTCCAGGACTAAGATTATCTACTAGCCATCAGATGCCTGCTATTCACAAGACAGTAGGTTAGACATCACGAGGAAATCAGAAGTAAGCTAGACCTTTTATACTCTGTCCTATAAGGATGATAAACCTCATATCTACTATCATAAGTGAGTGGTAAGCCATTAGAAAGGAAGATGGCCTGCTGATGGAGTCTCTTACCACCTGTGGAGGAAGAGGAATTTTTTAACTTAGGAACTTTAAAGATTCATTAACATTTAGACAGGCAAAGCATTTTCATTTTGAGGAATGGTCTTCTGAGCTAAAATACATGTGAGCAGAAATTTTTGTGGTTTTATGTGATAAGTATGGTTTCCCATCATTTAATGATATACCTTCTCCAGTTATCACCTGGATGTAATTAAGTAACTTTGAATAAATGTTAATAATTGCTATAAAGAAATATTCAATGTTGCTACCTTCCTGGAAAAAAAATTCTCTAAATTGGAAGCTAAATCTTTTTTTTTTTTTTTTTCATTGAAAGAATCCCTTTCAAAGCTGCAGATTCTGGGAGACCACTATGGCATTTAAAACTGAGATGTACCTTTAATTCCATTCATAGTGAAAGGCAATCAGATAGAAGGCACATAGATCTGTCAGGATCATTAGAGCAAGGTCTCAGCTATTGTAGGAAAGGCTCTTGTTCCAGAGCATGTGTTGAACTTGAAGGCAACGTGGAAACAAGGACTTATATTGGTGTCTGTGCCCACCCCATTAGACCACTTCTAACTGCTTTTGCTCCGGGGTGCGGGGCCTGGCTTACTGTCTCCCTTCCTGTGCCTCTGGCCTCTGTCTTGAGATTGGAGCTTTGAGTCAAGCAAGGTAGTCAATGTGAAATCTTGTCCAGGTTGGAAAAGACTTGTAACTCATCTGGATGGCAGTTACTGAATGTAAGTGGGTATAAATTCATCATGTTGTACTCTTAAGATATGTGCATTTCATGAACATTATATCCAAGTATAAATAATAGCTATAAAAATCAACTATCACAGTGACTGGATTATTGCCAATTTGGGTTTATCTTGTAATTTAGCAATGATTTGTGCGCTTTAAAATAAACTTTCAGATTTCTTAATGTTTCTTTAAATTAAAATTTGTTTTCAATTAGTTGAAGTAGCCTAAATTACCGACAATGGAAGATTAATTGCAATAACTATTTGTACTACTTCAGAACTACAAATGACTCTTAAAAAGGTAAGTTGTTGAAACAAAAGAAAAGGAGAAAAAATAAATTTCTGGAAAAAGAGGGTGAGAATACTTGTTGCCAAACCATCTGATGCTTCAGGACTTCCATTACTTAAATATTCAAATTTGAAGAAAACTGTGTCGTATCAGTCAAGTTGTCATGCTTGCTAACGTGCATCCAGTCTTAAGCCAACCCCAACACACGCACGCGCGCGCACGCACACACACACGTACATGTATACATGCACACAGCCATCCCTCCCATCTAGATGTCCATAGCTTTTGGTTAACATTCAGACTGGAGTCTAGTGAGTGTACAGTAATCAAGTGCTGATGTCAAGGTGAACAAAAATGCAAATTGCAGCCAAATCATTCCCTTTAGCTGTGGTTGTCCAGGGTCAAACACAAAAAGAGAAGCATTCCCTTCTAGGAGAACTTTAAAAAATCAAATTCAATGCCACTGAATTATAACATTAAATCTTTAAAGTCAAGGGACTGTTTGGAAATTAAGTTTGAATTTCTTCTTCCCAACCAACACAGACTCATCTTGGATGGATTTTCTGGTTGCATGAAATGCTTCTTAGTGTTATTGTTTTTAAAAAGATATTTAGCATTGACTTTTGTTGGAACAGGACAGCTGGGAAGTGGTGGAAGGACTGAGAGGGGAGATGAATTATACCCAGGAGCCACCTGTTCAGAAAGGATTTTTGCTGAAAAAAAGGAAATGGCCCTTAAAAGGCTGGCACAAGGTAAGGCATTGGCCTTGGCCTCCTCTTCGTGTGTACCCATACTGCCCCACTCAGTGGTTCTGGGGCACTTAGACATTTGATGTGAAGTTGAAATGTGAGACCAAGGGATGCTTCAATGGAATATCTCAGTGAATTGTACTCTATTCCCCCAGAGATTCTTCTACCTGGACAAAGGAATCTTGAAATATGCCAAGAGCCAAACTGATGTAAGTCTTCTTGTTGGTCCAGCTTGCTACTGAAGAATTCTGCAGGGGTGTTCGTTGCCAGTTCAGGGGTGAGAATGTGCATAGTTGAGGCTCATAGTACTCTGAAATGGAAACCACAGAGGGCAGTGGTTTCTCCAAGAGGAACAGAGGTACCAGATCCCTGCTGTCTTAGCTCTGGTTCTGAGTTCTAGGTAGGCTCATTCGCCTGCCAAGTGGAGGTCAGGGGCTCTTCTAATGCCCCACTAGGTCTCCATGAATCTGTTCTGGTCAATGCTGAGGGTTCTTCTGAGTGGGAAAGGACATGCTTGCAGCTAATAATGAAACAAAGCATGGCACAAGTGACATTCCTACTCTTTCATTAACTGTGGGGCTTGGCAGAGAAGCCCTGGCTTCTGAGACATTCCTCTTGGAGGTAACACTAGGCAGTCAGACTATGAGAACTCTAAGTGACCAGTCGGCCTGCTTTCTCTCCCCAATTCCTCCTCTCATCTTCCTGTCCATCTTCTTCCTTTTAAGCCCATTCTAAATGAACATGGACACCAGACCTAATTCAGTAGGACCTGGTTCAGTAAACAGGTGAATTCCTGGCCCTGGGAGTCGACCCATGGGATTTACTGTCTTGTTTCCTCACATACTGGCTACTTAAACTGCCTGTTACTTAACCTCTCTGCACTGCAGCCTTCTTTGTGAAACAGGGCATTTCCTACCTCACAGAGTGCAGAAGACAGAGTATACGCAGCATTGAACTCAGTGCTGGCTCACGCAACTGCCCCATCAGTGCTAGTGTTTGCATTTACCATTAGTGGATGTGAAAGGTGAGCGCAGAGGCGGGAGTGTGGGGAATGTTACGAGTACTTGTAACACCATGATTCTCAAGTGACCTTCTTCCTGGTCTGCAGATAGAGAGAGAGAAGCTGCATGGCTGCATTGACGTGGGGCTCTCAGTTATGTCCGTAAAGAAATCATCCAAGTGCATAGACCTTGACACCGAGGAGCACATCTACCATCTGAAGGTGAGGCTGCTTCCCAGGTGCCTTCTCCCTGTGCAAAACCCCTTTAGGTTTTTTGTCATCATTGTTTTTATTTTTTTGCTATGTTTGTTATTTTTTGCTATGTTTTCCAGGCTGCCTTGAACTCCTGGGCTTAAGTGACCCTCCTGCCTTAGCCTCCCAAGTAGCTGGCATGTGCCATTGTACCCAGCTAGGTTGTGCAGAACTCCTTTATAAAGAGGAGGGGTTGTCAATCTTTGGCCTGTTACTGACGGCTTTTGGATATTCAGCTAACATGTAGTTCCTAATGGGCACTATTGATTTTAGATTGGGGCATTTCTACATGTGCAGAATTCTCACACTGTTTAAAGGATTAGCATCCTTCTTACCTCATCTCCCAAATACCACCCCTCCTCCCCAGTGACTGTGACAGTGATCAATAACGAAAAATCACATTTCCAAATTACCCTCCCACCCAGCAGTGCCGTCTTTAGTAAAGAACCATTTATCATAGGTTAAAATATGTTCCCTAAAATATAATATTTAACCTGTTGAGCCTTGTCTTACAACTTAAGTTAATTTTATAGGGATCACATTAAAATTATCATATTATAATGAAATACCAGAAACTTTTTTCCCCTAAAGTGTGAGTCTCAAAGCTGTTTACCTTCTTGTTCTCTCTCCCCCACAAGTGGTATAGATAGTTAAAAGCATGAAGAATGAGATCCACAACTGGTTATATCTTGACATGGCTGCTTACTTTGCCCAATTATTTAATCTCAAATTAAGTCTCGATTTTCTTTTTTTTTTTTTTTTTTTTTTTTTTTTTTTTTTTTTTTAATTTTTTTATTGGTTCAACATCATCTTACATAATGAAGGGATTCATTGGTTCACATTCATATATGCATATATATTGTCAGAGTTGATTAAATCTGATCCTTGTCCAGGATCTTCCCCACTCCTGGCACTCCCAGATATCATGACGCCTCTGTAGTTCCCCCAAGTTACAGATATAGATGACCGTATACATGAAATTTAAACCTTGAAATTACTGGATTTACATACCTGCCTTCCTGGGTGCATCTGGGGTTCTCATGGGAGTCAACTGTACTCTACAGTATTTTCCCTCCTTTTCCTCCCTCCCCTTCTCCCCATCCCACAGCTATAGTCCCCACAGCTTATGTGTTCTTTCAGATTTGGTGGGCCTATTAAATAAATTTCACTAACTTTCATCCTGTCTTAGGTTTTATTGTAGCTTCTGCATATGAGAGAAAATATTCTACCTTTAAGTTTCTGGGTTTGGCTTGTTTCTCTCAGCATGATTTTTTCCACTTCCATCTATTTGCCTGCAAAAGCAAATTATTTCTAATAACTGAGTAGAACACCATTGTATATATACCGCATTTTTTGGATCTATTCATCCAGTGAACAGCATCTAGGTTGTTTCCATAATTTTGCTATTGTAAATTGAGCTGCTATAAACATTGATGTAGAAATTTGTTCTGCCAAGACCCAGGCTCAAACCAGGGACTTTCTTCAGTCTAATGCTCTTCCAACTGAACTACCTCAGCTCTTGATTTTCTTACCTAAAAATTAAAAAAAGTATTACAGTGCTATAGTGCTCATCATGTAGGGCTACATATAAAAAACCTGGCATAATGTCTGGCCCACAGTAAGCTCAATAAATTTAGTTACTGTTTTTTATTTTTTTATTAGGTAGAAATTGAATGTTAGAAATTGAGAAAATACTAAGACTTTTCTTACTTGGTCAAATTACTTGGGATTTGGGGAACAGGGGCTACAGGTTAGGAAAACAAGAGTGTAAGATCATGAGCTCTAGCATGTGCATGTTGAGCAGCATGGGCCTAATGCACATGTGTCTAGTTGACTGGGTGAGACCATCAGGTGCACACTGCCCCCTAGCCTAACCCTGAGCCTCTAAAGCAGTGTTTCTCAGCCTCAGCTCCGTTGGCATCGTAGGCTGGATGATTCTTCATTTTAGAACTATCCTGTGTATCATAGGCTGTTTAATAGCATTCTTGCCTCTACCCACTGGCTGCCAGTGGCACCTTTCTCTAGGTATGATAATCAAAAGTGTCTCCCAATAGTGCCAAGTGTCCCCTGGGTATAAAATCACCCCTGCTTGCAAATGACTAGTGTGAAGTGAGAAGTGAAAAACCTAGACTCTTAAGGAAAAAGAAGAGAAAAAGATGAATACTAACCCCAGCTCTATCCTAGACCCTGCTTAGTGGTCAGTCTTTATTTGAAAAGTTTAGGTTGTTTTTCTACCTACTTCCAACTTCTGTTTGTTCTGTGTTTTGCCAAGGTCAGGAAATAATACATTCTTGTTTATCCACTTTTTTAGTTAACAGAATAAAAGTAATTTCTAATTTTTAAAGAGAATACCTTAAGATACATTAAATACTAATATTGTGATAAGCTGAATTTCATGAATTTCTGCAGGATTCACTTTGGGTTCTGTTTTTTCATTCTTCTGATGGCAGCTGTGGCTGTGCATGTAGGTTAGTGTACTTATCCGAGAGTTCTCCTTAAAGCTTCAGAGTCAGGCCCTCTTCTCATTGTTCAGACAAGGGGTCTTAGCAGCAGAGAGGTCACATGACTGTCCTCTCATAGCCCTAGAAGTACTGGAGGGGTTGGAGTAGAATTATGGTCAGTAATTTAATAAAGTGCTTTTCTTCTACCTGGTTTAACCATTGAAAGATGAGTCATGATGAGTGCTTTGGGCACTGACTTTCAAGGGCCTCTGAGAGGAGATTAATGCTGGTATGACAAAAGATCCTCATGAAACCTCTTGACCACATCTGGGAAATGAAATACACTTCAGGACCATAAAATAGAGCAGGCAAATAGCTGGATGGACATCTGTGTTGCTTCTTCCTATAAAGGATGCATTGAACAGCACCTGGAGGAGCCTTCAGTCCTGCAGGGGCCTTTCCTCTTCCACACACAAGTCAGCCGGACAGTTTCTCAATGGACGATGCCCCTGACCTTTAGTGGCACACTTTGCTCCTAGCCTGTAGCATTAGGAAAGATTTTCACAGGATGACTGGATCTGTATCTTGGAAGTTACCCTACAAGGCATCCTTTTGGGTTATTTTAATTTGCAGCTTCATGAATATCTATGTCCTAAATCGTATCATTTTTTACCTTGAAAAATATTAATACACTCTTATACACAAAATATTGACTTTTAAGAAGTGTCTATAGTACATAAGCACTCACTGTATTCTTTTTAGCATTTTTGTGAACATTTGAAATATTTTCTAACAAAAATTATGAGTTACAAACATTCATCACGGAAATTGATAGTCACTCATCTATGAAAGATTGGTGAAATGTGTGTATAATAATGATGGTGCTTTATAATGCTTTATCAGGTAGTTTTCTTTTTCTGAGAGCAGGAAAAGTATTTTAAATACTTTCACATTCATTCACATATACTTCTCAGCAATACATTCCTTTATCAGAATAGAAGAACAAGGTTAAATATTTCAGAAAGAATCTACTAATTCATTCCAGTTCAGAGAAGATTGCTCTGGTGCCAACATTAAGTTAGGATAGGAATCTGGGACTAAAGAATTAGAAATGCTATAACAGACAAGTATAAATTTCAGTTTACATATTATTTAATATAACTAGTACTGTTCTGGTTTCTAAAAAATAGTGTAACAAATCTGGCATAGTGGCACACCTCTAATCCCAGCGAGCTGGGAAGCTGAGGCAGGAAGATTTCAAGTTTGAGGTTAGCCTGGGTAACTTAGATCCTGTTTCAAAATAAAAAATAAAAATAGCTGGGATGTAACTCAGAGGTAAAGCACCCCTTAGTTCAATCCTCAGTACCTAAAAAAGCAAACAAAAAAGTTATGCATGGGTATATATGTATATGTATGTATTATATATAATTAAAATATTGTAAGGAATATACATACACACATATGTGTGTTTGTATAGCATAACAATAAGGACCCTCTCAAAGAAAACATAAGTATGTACTTTATGAGGACCGTTTTTACTATTTCCTCCTCAAATTTCTTCCCTTGGATCACATAAACGTAAAATCAATAGAGGCTATTTCTACATGTTCCCAATTAAAAAGTGCGTTGAAGAATGATCTCAATTTGATGAATAATTTTTCCTGTTATGAAGGAACTATCTGGTTTCTTCCTTTCAATTGAACACATTTTAGGTGAAATCAGAAGAAGTCTTTGATGAGTGGGTATCCAACCTCCGTCACCACAGACTATATCGCCAGAATGAAATCGCCATGTTTCCACATGAAGTCAATCACTTTTTCCCAGGGTCAGCTGTCACAGATTCTGCACCTGGGACGTTTGAGTCCATCTCCAGTAGGAAGGTAATAAGTGTTTTGCCAACAATGAACATGAAAGAGGGGGTCCGCTTTTAAGGGGGAGGCCCATCACAAAAGCTGAGTCCAGGGAAGGGTTTGACGGGGCGGGGGGGGGGGGAGCAGGGAAGTTGAGCTGGTGCTTAATTTGTTTCTTTGCCCGGTGGGTCTGCACCCAGATGAGATGAGCATCTGGTCATGGTGGGAGAGCATGGAAGGAACCATGTAATATCCTGGAAGGCTCTAGAGTTCTTTGGAACAGTTTGACCTTGTTTTTCCTACCTGGTTGCAAAATGCAGTGGTGCATGTGTAGCCACACAGGACTGCAGAATATTCCCGCTTATATTATTACTTTGGTATTATCATTTGACAGAAGAAAATAAGGACCATTAGCTGAGGCCTTATAGTATGATATGGCCATGCTGGGGAGACAGCCAGTTATTAGGGTCTCCTGTAGAGTGTTTTGCTAGAAGCCTCTTTCCATTATAGGCAGATGAGATCTAGCAACTAACCCACCCTATTATCCTTCACCCTAAAGTGTCCGTGCTGGGCTCTGTTTTCATTTATAATGTGCTCTTGTCATCTGTGGAACAGCGCAGCAGTATATCAAAGCAGAATTCATTTCAAACGGGAAGCAATTTATCATTTTCTTGTGGTGAGATGAGAGTTCCATTATGGTTACAGTCTTCAGAGGACATGGAAAAGTGCTCAAAAGGTAAAGTGACCAGAAACGAAACCTCAGCTTCTTTCTGTCATGATCTGAATTGATGCTGGTTTGGTATTTACCCCTCAGATAAATCTGTGACCCTTACTTTTCTAGTTTCATTTGCCCCTGTTTTTTTTTTAAGAGAGAGAAAGAGGGATAGTGAGAAAGAATCAACTTTTTTTTTCTAAAAGAAGAACAGTGAGAGAGAGGCAAAGACAGAGAGAATCAGTTTTTATTGAGTTTTTTCACATGGCTTTCATCGCTCTGACACTTAGTTGTGTATGTGGTGCTGGGGTTTGAACCTGTGTACTTGTGCATGCAGGGCAAGCACCATAACCACTGAGCCACCACTCCAGCCCCGAGAATCAACTTTTATTTAGTTTTTGATGTGACTTTTGTTGCTCCGACACTTCATTGCGTACATGGCATGGGGGTTTGAACTAGTGTCACCACTGAGCCACTGCTCCAGCCCCCTGCCCCTGTATTTTGCTACTTAAGGTTACACTTACAACAAAAGATGCCTTCCTTGTAGTTTTCCATCCTTGCCTGGGTGTCTGTGCAAACAGGTTTGCTTCACTAGTCTTTTGAGTACAGATGCCTGATTTCCACCTGAGTCCATGAATCCAAAACTCCGGGGGTCAGCATTGCACAGTGCCCTTTTTTTATGCCAAAATTCTGTTCCAGAGGTGAATGGTGACTAAATGGAGAGCCCCACAATGTAGTTGTGGGCTCTGTTGGCTAAACATGAGAATCACCAAGAAAGCTTTAAAATGAAAGAACACCCATGCCCAGTTCTCTCTTCTCAAAATTCTGTTTAAATTAGTTTGGGGTGAGGCCCTGGTGGCACTGATTTTCCATATATCCTCAAGTGATTTTGAAAAGGAGCCTAGGTTGAGCACTCCTCCCACAATGAAGCTCAGTGTTTTCAACTTTAATTAGCTGATACTCATCCAGAGTGGGGGAAAATCACCAGTGGGACTGGGAAGGTTCTGATTTAATTGTCTAGGGGTGGGACTTGTATGTATGTAATTTTAAAAATGTCTCCAGTCCGGTGTGGTGGCACATGCCTGTAATCCCAGTGACTCAAGAAGCTGAAGGAGAAGGATCACAGGACTGGGGATGTAGCTCAATGGCAAAGTGCCTCTCGGTTCAATCCCCAATACCAGAAAGAAAAAAAAAAAGTCTTCACTTTTGATCTGGAAAGCAGTGTGGAGACTCCTCAAAAAATTAAGGCTGGAACCATCTTATGATCCAGCTATCCCACTCCTGGGTATTTTCCCAAAAGAGTTAGAATCAGCATATTGTAGAGATATGGCTTCATCAGTGTTTATAGAAGCTCAATTTACTATAGCTAGACTATGGAACCAACCCAGATGCCCCTCACTGGACGAGTGGGTTCAAAAACTTTGGTACATATATACAATGGAATACTACTCGGCCATTAGAGAAAATGATATTATTGCTTTTGAAGCCAAATGGATTGAGATGGAAAAAATTATGCTAAGTGAAATATCCCAGTCTCAGAGACTCAGAGGCCGAATGCTTTCTCTCATTTGTGGAAGCTAGAATACAACCGGAAACAGCATGTCAGATGGCTAAGCTAATAATAACCTCAATATGTATGAATTTTTACACAAACAGGGAACCTTGCTTAGGATACCTGGAGACATAGGGAGGGGAGCAGTGAGGGGGGAGGGATTAGAAAGGATATCTAGGAGACTGGAGAGAGGGAGTATGAGGGAATCAACTCAGAAGGAGATCTCCAACCTCCACAAGAAGTCCATTTAACACAGGGGTTCTTTGGGGGGAAACATAGAACCATGGGGAACCCAAGGGGGGAAACCATGACATGGCATCAGCCTTGGCTAACTATGTAAATATACGTTTGTTCTTGATTGTTTGATATTGATTCTCCCTCAATTGTAAGACCATATTCAACTAATAAAAAAAAAGTCTTTAGTTGATTTTAAAGTATCACCATAATTGAGAAAGATACCAGGTGCTACCCCTGAAAATTGCTCTTCTTCTTGTTGAATATAGATATTATTTTTACTGGGGCCATGGAGGCTTTGCCCTTCCAATAAATATCATTTATGAGCTTCCCTTAGTGACATATTGGTGAAGTGGTCCCTGACATTTTGCCTATGGAGCAGCAACATTGGCCTGGCCTGGGAACTTATTACAAATGCAGATTCTCAGGTCCTCCCAGATGCACAGCCTCGGAAGCTGGGAGCAAAGCCCAACAACCTATATCATAACAAGTTTCTAGTGTTTCTGATGACACCAAAGTTTAAAAGCCACCGTCCTAAGGCCTTTGGGCCTTGATTCCTCAGCAGAAGCATTCATCAGCATCTAGTGAACAGCCAACTGTGGGCTATCTTTTGACTTGATGATGAGGATCTGGTCTGCGAGTCAGATCCATCTGCAGAAGCTCTTCATTTCCCACACAGGTTCATGACCAACACACGCATTTAATGTATATTGGGTCATTATAAGTGGGGAGCAGCAGCCTATTAATTCAGGATTAAAATAATGCTGCTGCTGCTGCTGGCTGATTTATTTAGTTCATGTTATAGGCCAGACGCTTTTCTAAGTACTCTGAATGCATCAGCTTGTTTAATAACTCTATGAGCAAGGTATGTGATGATTCCCTGTTTCCAGATGAGAAACTAAGGCACACAGAAATTATATCATTTACTCAAGAGTCACAGTTCACTAAGTGGATTCAAACTAAGGTAGCCTGGTTTTCCAGATCCATGTCCTTAATCACTAAAATCTTAAAGTCTACAACCTTTTCTGAAAAAAAAAAAAAAGTGAAGTTTCCTATCTGTACAGACGTGTACAGATGGAAACTCAAATCTAGAAACAGAAGAATCTCTGGTACTAGCACAATGATCCCTTTTGCTGGTAGAAAATTATGAGTATTCCCATTCGTCTCCTACAGACCTGGCACACTGCCATGCCTACCTGGTGGAAATGAGCCAGCTCCTACAAAGTATGGACGTCCTGCATCGGACGCACTCGGCACCCGCCATCAATGCCATCCAGGTTAGCTCAATCCCTTGTCTGCTTGCCTTCTGGCTTCTACTTTCCTTTCTCCTCACCAGCTTTTGACTAACAATGGGATATTGTCTGGCCAGTTGCTTCAGCCAAACCCAAGGGGATAGAGGTGGTCACTTTGCTGTGCTTTTATCCCTATTGGTTTGGTGGACCTTACTGTCTGTACTCTCTTTCTTGTTTTGAAACAAAGGGTGGAGTGTTTGAAAGTCCCAAAAAGGAAAAAAGATCACACAGGAGGTGGCGGTCCAGAGCTATTGGCAAAGATGCTAAAGGAACGCTGCAGGTAACCACCCCTTCCACCAGCAGGCTGCTTTGCTTGCTGGCTCTGCATGCCACAAGCTGGGGCTACCTGGAATTCAAATGGGAGAACAAACAGTGAATGTCCTGGAGCTGTTCTCTCCAATATCCTGTGTAGTGAGATGAACTCAATCAGACCTTCTGAGTAGTGGTTTAAACTTGTAATGGATATTGGTTAGGAGAGAGAGTGTTTTCTAATGGAAAGTGCCGTGGGGTTGGAGGGACTGCCACCATTTCTAGGACTTTTGGTTTCCCCTTCTTTAATGATTAGCCCGCCTGCCTTCTTCCTGCCTGGGTATGTCTTTGTTTTGTGGCTTCTGTGGCTCTGTGCTCTGACTCACCTCTCCTCCTGAAGCTCAGTGGATTTATCATTGCTCTGAGCTCACAGGCTTCAGTGTCTGGGCTCAAGACATTGTGCAGACTCTTATTTGCTATTTTTCTCAAACTCTCAGTTCCCTCCAAAGAGGTTCACTGTGTTATGCTAGGAGCTGTGTTTCCCAATGCACAGCTAACCCACTGGCCAAGATTTGCAGCTTGACTGTTACATATTAAATGACAACATTGTTAGAATCCAAAATAAATACCAAGCTTTCGGATACATCATCCTATGTACTTTTGTACACTCTTCGGTTCAAAGTTCTTTATGGGTTGAACTTACATACTTTGAAAGTAAAGACTATTCCAAGCACAGACATGAGTTTTGATTTATAGAAGCCCCTGTAGAAGAGCATTTTTCAACCTATTCATACTAACCACCTAGTTACAGGGTGATGATTGCCAGAGGGAGGAAGGAGTTGCGTGTAAATGAGAAAGCCTGGCAGTGTTAGCTGTCATTTTCAACCTATAGTTTCAGTGCTTCTATCATTTCCAAAAGAGTGTGATTTCTCACCTATTTTTATTTCATAAGAATCAAGCTGCTGTGGAAAGTTTCTCCCTGAGTTTTCATTTGTTTTTCTTCTGTTATCACTCAGTAAGAAGATTTGCCTATAAAATGTTCTTTTCTTAAGAGGTTCCAATCTTAGAATTAAGTAGATGTTCTGAACGGTCTGAATCTGAACGGAAATCTCTCTTTTTGGTGTCACTTTAGGTCCCTAAACCTTTTTCTGGTCCAGTAAGGCTACACTCCTCCAATCCTAATCTGTCAACACTAGATTTTGGAGAAGAGAAAAATTATTCTGATGGCTCTGAAACCTCATCAGAGTTTTCTAAAATGCAGGAAGATCTGTGTCATATCGCCCATAAAGGTAAGCGAGCTTTCTTCTTCCTGGGATGTTTGATGAAAGTGATCAAAGCATGCCTGAGTCTGTAATGTCCTTGGAAAGGGTATCGTGGTTGGTTAATTTTCTGCTCTATTAAGAGTGTGAGCAACTTAATTTTTATTCATTTTCTTGATAGTGGAGGTGTATTTGCAAGACATTTCTTTTTAATTTCTTGGAAGAGACAGGGAAAGTGTTTGCTATACACTTGGCAGAAGCCATGGTTCCAAGCACCTGCAGATTGAAAATATTTCTTTAGAAAATTGCATCTGCAGACTATTTTTGTCATTATTTCCTAAACAAAGCAATATAACAACTGTTTACCCAGCCTTTACATTGTATTAGGCATTATAAGTCTTCAAGAGATGATGTAAAGTACTCAGGAGGATGTGATATTAAGGGATGGCTACACTCTAAAAGCTGGGCAATTCATATTGTGCTGATGGGAGCATAAATTGGTGCTTTTCTGGAGAGCAATATGATATTATTTCCAACTTTTTTTAAATCTGCCTATGAAGCATTTCCACTTTGAAGAATCCATTTGTGGAAATTAGTTAACTTAAAATTTATCCAAATGAAATTATCCACTATAGCATTATTCCATCAAATTAGAGAGTAGAAATATGTGTTCAACATCTTTAGCTATTAGGGAAACGCAATTAAAGCCATGATGAAATCCCACTACACGTTTATTAGAACAGCTAGGATTTTTTGTTTTGTTTTTGTTTTTTTAAATGCAGTACCAAATGCTGGTGAGGATACACAGGAACAGAATCTTTCATACACTGCTTGTGGTCGTTTTAAATGGTGCAGTGCTCTGGAAAGTTATTTGGAAGTGTTACATAAAACTAAACATGTACTCACCACACAACCCAATACTCACATTCCTGGGTGTTTATCCCAGGAATGGAAAATTTATATCCATGCTAAAACCTGTACTCAAATGTTCAGAGAAAGTTTGTTTGTATTAGCCAAAGACTGGAAACAACTCTGTCCTTCAGCAGATGAACAGTTCAACAAACTGTGTTACATCCATACGATGGAATACTACTCAGCAATAAAAGGAACCAAGTATTGATATATGCAGCAACCTGGATGGCTCTCAAGGAACTGAGTGAAGATAGCCCATCTCACATGTTTGTACAGTATATGGTACTACTTATAGAACACTGGAAATTATATAGACCTTGGGGACAGGAAGAAAGGAAAGGGGAGAAGCATAGGCTTGGTTGTGTAGTGATCTTTCTGGTAATGTAAAGTTCTATATCCTGACTATAGTGCTGGTTACAGGAATCTGTGTGCATGTGTGATAAGATTGTACAGACTTATACTCACACTTGTACACAAATTAGTGTATATTAATCTGGTGAAACCTAAATAAGAACCACAGATTATACTAATGTCAGGGCCCTGGTTTTTATATCATACCATGGTTATTTAAGATATTACCTTTGGGAAAAATTGGGCATGAGGTACATGAAGCTTTATGGTTTTGGCAGTTTCCTGTGTCTATAACTATTTCAAAACAAAAATTAGAAATAATTTAAAAGTCCAAGAAGAGGGAATTGATTTTTTTAAAATTCAGCACTACCATATAATAAATACTCAGCATAATAATAATAGAATCTACTTTACAGTAAGCACATAGCTGTCACGTCAGGTATTAAGTACTTCTATTCACTATTTCATTTAATTCTAGCAGCAACTCATGGGGTAGATGATATTTAAATCTCTGTTGCACAGATGGGAGACCTGAGGCTCAGAGAAGCCAAAGCACTTCCTGAGGGTCACATGAATAAAAATCAGCCAGACTGAGACTTGAATTCCAGTCTGCTCACCCCAAATTTCACACTCTGTACCTGTCAGGGTGTTTCACTGCCCTTATGGAGCAGGTAGGCAAGGTTAGTTTTTATAGACAGAAAAGATCCCCACAGCGTGTCATTGAGTAAATAGGGGATATATGCGTATGGTGCCATTTTTCAGAAAAATTAAACATGTGCCTGGAATATATAGGTACACTAAAAATTCTAGAAGGATATATACCAATGTTTTTATGATGGAGGCTGAAGTTACAAGGACTTATTATCATCTTTTTTCTTTCAATTTTCATATATTTTTTCTTAGAAAGATAGATTAAGCCAAGCATGGTGGCACATGTCTGTAATCCCAACGGCTTGGGAGGCTGAGGCAGGAGAATCGCAAGTTAGAGGCCAGCATCACCAACTTAGTGAGGCCCTAAGAAACTTAACAAGATCCTGTCTTAAAATATTAAAAAAAGGAGCTGGGGATGTGGCGCAGTGGTTAAATGCCTGTGGGTTCAATCCCCAGTACCCCCAAAAAAAATTGGATTTAAAAAGTCTCAAAAGTCTCAAGTGATCTATTTCGTGTTTTTTTTACAGATTTCTCCCTCAGACTCTTCTCTTCATCACTACTAGAATTTCTCAGTGTAATGAGAAGAGGAAAACTATTTTTTTCTTTCCTCTATTATTATTTTGCTATTGCACAGTCAGTCTGTAAGATGTGAAGTGTTGCCTGGCCCACCCCTTAAAACCTCTTCCAGCGCTCCTCAGGGTATTCTTTAGTATTAAAAGAAACAGTTGCAATTAGGATATTTTAGGTTTGTGCAAGGACATTCTTATATAACACCATTATTTTTTTAATAATATGAACTTTTTTTTTCAAGTAGAATCAATTTTATTTAGTTTTTCATGTGGCTTTCGTTGCTCCAACACTTTGTTGTGTAAGTGGTTCTGGGGCTCAAATTCATGTCCTCACACATGCCAGACAAGCACCCTAACTGCCTAGCCAGCACTCCAGGCCATGAACTCCATGTTTCAAATGAGAAGGTGATGCTCCCTGCCACAGGGAAAGGCCTTGGATTTTACCCAGGTGGCAGAAGCTGCTTCTCAGCTGGGTGGAGGTTGCTGTGCAGAGGGCTCCATGGATCTGGTCCCCCTACAGAGGTCTCCATGTGGCTGACAGTCTGCAATGGACCCCCAGCCAGCTGTCCTGTCTTTAGGTGAAGTCAGCTGGCTGCAGAGCTGCCACATACCTAGAGGAGGTCAAAGTTAGTGCTGCTGGAAAGGTCCAAGTGGCTTATTTAGCAACAGCCCCGCCGCCTGGGCTGAGGGACAAGTTCTACAGGCAGCCTAAGGAGCTGCTTGCATTGCACTGCAAAGATCCTGCTAGCTCAGGAGATCTCTCGTACCCACTCTACTTGACCCCTTTCAGGTTTGCCTGAGGTCCTCTGACTGGCATGCCCTCCTGCTTCCACGCCTTCAGACTCAAGCACCTGGACCTCTCTTCCTGCATAAGCCTTGTTTTGTTACTGACAGGACCTATTCTCTTTTTTGCCTATGCCACTGTTCTGTTGACTAATTTTGAAGCAGCTGAATCCCGTTGATGTAACAGTCTGTGACCAACTTGTTAAATACATCTGAATCCTCCTGGTTTTATACACCTATCCAAGTACTTAAAATCCTTGTTGCATATGACCGACTGTAAACTTGATCTTTATGGCATGTTGTTGAACTGATGCTCATGGTTCAAGCTTCAAGCGTTGTATGTTGACCCTTGTGTAAGCAAACAGAACAAAATAAGCTAAACCTAAAAGCCATCATGTGTCTTGCATATATTTGCTTTTACACTTCCCAAAGTGTACTTTATGGAACACTTTACCCTTTAAAAATACAAACAAGAATTCAATGATTAAAAATATTTGGAAAGCGCCGCTGACTATCATTCCCTCTAGATTTATACAGACAGTAAGTGAAGACCCTGAAGTCCTGCAACCAAGAAACCTGTTAGCTTTTCTTGACTCAGTGATTTTCAATATTAGTTGAGACGCTCTCTACTGCCTCCCCATCACTCACCCATTCCCTACCAGCTACTAACATTCCTGGAACTGAAGTCCCTGGGAAAGGTACTTCAGGAAGCACTGTAGATCATAGGTCTACTGGTTGAGCAGACCATCTCTGTTACAGACCAGCAGTGGACCTGAGCTTCACTGGTTTACCCCTCTCTCTCAGTTGTCTCATCTGTTAAGGGTCCTAAAGTAGCGGTCCTGACTCCTTTGGCTCTAAAGTCTGTCATTATCTTTTCTGATTGTTTTACACTGAACCGAGGGAATTCATACTGTTGCTTACTGTTGCAAAGTTTATGAGAGCAGAAAACAAAATAGCCAAACTTTGGTGAGAAGATTTAGGGCGAGAAAGCAAGGGACAGGATGGACCAGGGTCAGCGTGCTCCAAAAGTTAATGGATTGTCATGTTCTGCACTGGGAGGGAAACAAGACTTAAGGAATTCTTTTCCCATAGGTGAGGGAAATCCTCATTTGTAAATGTAAAAGCTAAAAGTAGAACAAAATCAAATGATATTAACTTATTGTATTGTTCCCGGAGTCTTGTCTTGCTTTGAGTTGCAGTGGTTGTCATTTTCTGAACTATTTTAAGCATATGGAAGTCAAGTGTGCCTTGATAATATCACTTTCATAGATTAAATGCTAGAAAATATATATGAGCTAAGGAAGAGCCAGGCCATGCATTATTCATAAATTAGAATTCAGTATAAGTTTGCTGAGCAATTAGATTCATGTACATTATCAGTAAGTCAGTAGTTCTAGTTAGTAAAATTTTCTAATGTATCTAAATCGGTTTGGATTGAATATGGTTTAGAAAATATCTTAAAACCATGGGTATTCTTCTTGAAGAAGATTATAGAAGATAAAATCATCCCAAGTATTTTATTTTTTTAATAAAGAAAGAAGGGACAGTGAGAGAGAGAGAAGTAATTTTTTGAGAGAATCAATTCTTATTGAGTTTTTCACATGGCTTTCATTGCTCTGACACTTAGTCGTGCTGGGGTTTGAACTTGTGTATTTGTGCATGCCAGGCAAGCGCCGTAACTGCTGAGCCACCGCTCCAGCACCATGCCAAATATTTTGTGAATGCTAATGTTTTAAAGATAATTCAGATGAAAGTGGTTTACATTAAAAAGAGGGAAAGAAAAGTGACTTCTACTGTGTGTTGGTTGCCATGTGATAGTATGTTTTTTCCTCATTTCTCTGAAGCATTCCTAAGACATTGGGATTATTCACATATACAGGTGTGGAGAAAAAAAAAACCAAACAGTTCTCCAAAATCTAAACAGCGTCTGAGCAGTAGAGGCAGGATTTAAGTTCATGTTTGCCTCGTCTCTGATGTTCTTTCCCCTGTCCCACACTGCCTCCACAGGGGTGGTGCCCATGGCATTCATAACTGTTCCTCAAGATCTATTCCTTCCTGATGCTGAAAAACTGCTAAAGAAAGAATGTAGTAAGAAGCAGAGCACAGGTGCATTAGAAGTAGGATTATCTTCAGGTTGGCTGTCAGCATCCATGTATGCTATGTATAGTCTCTCCAGTAAAAGTTCAACTCAGTAAAAGCATGACACAGAAGTCTGTCACAAGGGGAGCAGTGCTGACCACCAAGGGTCGGTTGTGTGGTGCTCCGCTCTGTGGGTGCAGCTCACATCACCCACTTAAGCTCGAGTCTTACAGTCAGAAGCTCAAGCTGCGCCCCTACTCTCCTAGTCCAGCAAGGCAGGCTGAGAAATGACTCATGTTAGCCTGGGGAAGAAAAATGAGTAAACCTTGATCCTGCAATTATCTCCCAGTATTTGAATGTCCCACCTAAAAAGGATGTAGTCGTGTTTGCCAGTGAGAAGAAACCAAGGCAAATATTGTCTTAGCAACAAGAAAGACTCTCTAGGTCCCAGAGCAGAATTTACTGCTTTAGGAGATAGCAAGGGCTCTGAGAGATGTGGGCCCAGGACCATTTGCAAGGTTATTGGGGATGGCGAGGGGCTGTCATGCTGTGGGTTGAGTGGCTCTGGTGCTTTTTGAAGTTCTTCTTAACTGAGCATCTCAGACTTTCTATGTGGCTTTGTTTAATATTATCAGTATCCATAGATACAGTACACCTCTTGGTCGCATGCTTGAGGAAGAAATTTTCACCTTACGATGAAATATCAAGACTATATAAGTTTCCTTCTGTTTATTTTATGCTGCTCACCGTAGTCTTAGCTATACATTTGGAACCAAGTAGTGCATGTCCTGCTAATTTAAAAATTTTAAATCTTCTAGTTCAGTTACAAGCGTTGCTTTACAACAGAGCATATGAAAGCCAGAGGAATCGATTTGGGAAAGTGGCACCAGCTGAGTACTATGCTTCTTTCATTTGGAGGAATAATATGACGGTGAAGAAGTAGCTCTCCCCACAGGGACCCACTGAGATGGTCTTGGCTACCCTATGTGCAGGGGGAGGGGGTGGATGCTAATGGGAATCCAGTGGCAGGGAGCGCTCAGCGTGGCTTGTTGCTCTTCCTCAGGCAGCTCTTCTCTGGCCCAATAGAAGAGCTGACCAGTCCCTCTTCCATAGAATTTCTACCCTGTGTGCAGTTATTTACAAGCATTGTCCTGGCAAGAGACTGAAGCATCTAGCTGGAGCTGCTGCCTCTATGTCAGGAGGCTGTAATCACCATCACTTCTATTCTAATGCAGGTCTTCTATCATCATCACTATTACTATTGCAGTAACATTGATTATCTATTACAGGCCATGCACTGGGATAAACATTGCCTTAGGATAAACATTATCTTATTTATCCTTATAGCAACCTGTAAAGAGACACTATTATTATCCCCGTTTGCAAGTGTGGGATAATAAGCTGGAACTAGGGTTCCAGCTTCATCTATTTGTTCAAAGTCATGGAGTGAATAAGTGACCTCTCTCTTCCATTGACAGAAGCAGCACCATTTTGTGTCTGTAAATAGATTGCTTGTATGTAATGTGACTTTGTGAAGATGCTCTAAGTTCATCACTAAATGCCACAACCACAAACAAGTCAACGAACATAGAGGTTCAGTTGTCCAGCTTGCTGCTAAACGAGGGAAGGAAGTCAGCAATGCATATTTAGTTTCTGTGTTACTAAGTAGGCCACTCTTGGATAACAATACCTCCAAAAGTGCAAGCCATTGAGAAGTATGTCTCAGTCTCTTCCTTCTTCCTGCCTCTCTAAAACAAAATATAATAGAGGAGATTGGAAAGATAATATTCAAATGTGATATCCATGACCAGTAATTTAGATGACAGTTTCCTCATCCCAAGGAGGTAATTTGTACATTATGTGATCAAAACCTGATGGATTTTTTTGCCATATGTATTCATGTTTTTCCAAAATTAAGTTCAAGTCTTGGCGTATTCATAGTGCAAAGCTCTCATTGCACCTGAATGCTCTTGAAAGTAAACAGAGTAGTGAGTGCCATGATTTGAGGTGGGGATTCAGGTCCTGCAACTGGAAGGACTAACAAGGTAGAGGGCAGGCAACACTGTGTTCTGAAATAATTTTCAATTTTATGGGAAATTTATACAAAGGGCTGCCATGTACCCTTTACCAGGATTTACCATTTTTATTTTGGAACATTTATTTTTATCATTGTCTCTTTCTACACACACACATTTTTAATTTTCTGAAGTATTTGAGAATAGGATTTGTATATAATGTCATTTTTATGGCTTTATGCTTTAATGTAGATTTCCTGAAAATAGGGATACCCTGTTACATGGCCACAGTATAGTGATCTAATTCAGAGATTAGAGCATTAAAACAATGCTTTTGATCTATTGTCTTCCATATCAAAATCAAATGTTGTCCAAAGACATTCTCAAGAACGTCATTCCATGTCCTTTGCCCCTTGATGCAGGATCTGATCTGTGATCATGTTTTTCGTTTCATATTCCTGCCTCTTCACCTCCTTCAGTTGGAGGCTAATTGGAGTTGGTGTTTTTTTCCTTCTTTAACATTGATACTTTTGAAGAATACAGGCCAGTTGTCTTATGCTTCCCCTTGATCCAGTCCAGATTGCTTTCCCCTCACTGGCATTCACCAGCACAGATGTTGTATGTTTTCCAGGATGGGAATCCAGAGGCACACAGAGCCCACCTGACCCACACTTCTAATTAATTGTTATCACCTGGTTAAGGCACTGTCTAGTTTCTCTGCTGCATTTTTACCATAAGCAATAAGTCTTGTTATTAACCATATCCAGTTTTTAGAGACACAAAAGTAACTGCTGATCATTAAGAATCCATAAATCTTAAAATCATGGAAAATCATGATTGGCATATGTGCATATGTAATTAAATTTTAAAAGATTTTTAAAGCAGTTTTAGATCCTTAAAACTGAGCAGAAGTTTCAAAGAATTCCCATATCCTCTGCCCACCTCACCACCAGAAAGGCACAGTCTCCCCCATTATCAACACCCCGCACTGGAGTGGGGCAGGTTACAGCTGAAGAACTGCATTGACAGGCCTGAGCCTGTAGTTTACATCAGGGTTCGATCTTGCTGTGGTACGTTGCAAATGTACTTTTTAAAAGTCCATGTAGAGTGCATATCTGCTGAACTCAAAATATTCGGGCTGTTACTTTTCTAATTTTTTTAATAAGAAGTAGATTTTACTGTATTTTGTTTTCAGCTATGCCTCTTCCTTTATTCCTTCTTATAACGATTACATTTTATAGTTTACTTCGCTTTGAAGTCAGCTTTTAACACCATATCAACGGAGAGGGAGAAGCTGAAGCAGCTGATTGAACAGGATGCCACCTCCTCCCCTTCTGCTCAGGTCATCGGTCTGAAGCACGCTCTGTCATCCGTAAGTTACATGTCTGAGTCACAGAAGTGCCTGTAAACGTGTCCAGGCTCGTGAATTATATTTTCCATTTCTATGATTGTGTTGAAAATTTATGATTTTCGTGATTAGGTCAAAAATTCAAGAGAAAACCAAACAAATTACCCAAATTATATTCTAATGTTTCATTAGATATGTTCATTCAAAATAACAAAATTTAGGCTACCCCTAATCTCTAGCATTTTATTCTGTATAAGATTCCTTAAGTTTAGCTCCCTCCAATTTCTTAATTTTTCTATTTCGATAAAACTTTCATTGTATGCTTGTGTGTGTGTCTATCACACATTTGTTTGTTAATGCTTACAAAATTGGACAGTTTGGAGATTTTGTAGGACTGAATGACCCCAAACTTAGATTAGCTTAACAAATGGCAGGTGCAGGGACAAATTTCCAATTTACACTCTTCTCTACTGCAAAGCATTGATCCTACTTACTGCTCTTTCAAAGACATAAAAGTTACTTTGATTAAACAATACAAAGCATTTAGCTCTTTCCCCCCATGGGCCCAAAGAGATGAGTTACACAGAAGTATCTGTCAGGTAATCATTGTACCTTTATAACAGAAAAACCACTGTCGGGGCCTCAGATGTTTTTCAATAAGCCATTCTGTTGCTCGCTTTCCTTTTTTTCAACTTTAATTCATCCCTCAGAATAGTTGAACTCGGTTGATATGCTGTGCCCTAACCCTTATCAGGAAGCTAGAGAACTTCTGAAACAGAATGCTTGTGTCCTCTGAATCTTCACTTAGACTTCGGAATTCCTATTTTAAAAGAAGAAAGTATGTGCACTTAGGAAATCACCATCTGAAGCAATATTGATTTTTCTGTTTCAGGTTGGGTAGGGAAGATGAATTTTAGGATCTTGTTACAGATGCTGAGAGAAAATGTCCATTCATATTTTCTATTCATTATGTAGCTGAGAAAAGTAATGCTCTTGACATAGTGATAAATCCTTTACCATAGCTCATATAGTTAATAATTTCAAGTGTGCTATCTTTGAAAGGAAAAATAATAGTAGCATTGGCTCAGAGTCTCAGTGTTGTTTTAAAGTTACAGATAGAAGCACATCCTTTTGGGTTGTAGCAAACAGCCAGCCACGTACACTGGGCTCCTACTTTGGTTTGAGAATAGCAGAGGGGGTTTCTTTTCATTTTATTTCTTTCCCCTTCCCTTCTTTCCTTCTAGCTTATTTCTCAGCCTTACAAAGCATTCCTTCCTGTGCCCATTAGGTTGGCTCTTAGTGAATAAGTGGTGCTGATGGGCTTCCTGACATCCTTCCCCTATGATCTTCCTCCCACTGCCTCTCCTCACAGAGGTCTGGCCTCATCTTGTTAATCTGCTTGTATGGACATCAAGATACACTTGGCCATGGTATCCTGGACCAAATTCATTTTCGTCTTTGCTAAGGAATTCACTTTCACCCATGTTCACGATTTTGGAAACTTAAGATAAAACAGAATGGTCCTTTTTCTTTTTGGCTTGGATTCCTGATTTGGTCCAAGACTTTTTTAAAGGAAAAATTTTTTTAGAATCATCTCAAAGCTCAGAATAGATAGGCTGGTGCACGTATATGTAATCTTGGTTTGTTTCTTAGTTCTGCCTGTCTGCTTACAAAAGAAAGAGAAGCCACTAAAGTCAGACTATACTAGTGACATATCAACCAGAATGCAGTGAGTGCCCCAAAGAGACATTAGGTGTGATTGTATGACCCTAGTTCTTGTTCATTGTTTTTAAAATGAACCCTGAGGATTTTTGTTTTTTTCAGTGCCAGGGATCAAACCCTGGGCTAAGTGCTTGCTAAGTAAGTGCTCTACCAATGAGCTAAAACGCCTTGAGGATTTTTAAGCAATGCATACCCTCCATCGATAGTAAAAAATCAAGCCTGAAACCTTGTTGGAGATCCAGACAGTGGACTAGGATCCCAGCATGTGGGCCCCATAGGTCCTGATGGATGGAAAGACTCTGAGCTGTCTAGGGGAGAGTTGAGAAGACAATCAGGATAGATTTGAGTGAAAGCAACCCTGAAGCTGATTATGGAAGTATTTGGGGGACATTCAGTAGCACTCGTCCTGTTCTAAAGACAGATCCATTTGGAGGCTAACTGGTCATGAAGTACACAGGAGGATCAGTGAGGAGGAAGCTGTTCCTTTACCTATGACCAGGTCCCTCCTAGCTAATGAAGTTGAGGGGATGGGATTTGCATGGGGAGAATAAAAGAGGTGCAGGTGGGCTCATTCATACCTGTTCATGTCACCTGATCCCAGGACCATGGTCCTTAATTCCTTAGGCAGGTAAGTGAGGCTTGTTTATTTTTTTTCTTAAATTACCTTAGTCCTGAAGAGTGGATAAAATAATTAATACCTGTGTTTTGAAAAGAGAAAAATTAAGCTTCAGCCAAGTCCCAGCATACTTCCTAAGATTCAGTTCAACTGGTATGAAAATTAAATCATTTTGAAATAGGTCCAGTCCTATGGTGGGAGTGGTTTCTTTTCAAGGTTGAGAAAAGCTTAGAATCCTTGTGCAGGGTGGGGAGTGGGGGGCGGGGTTGGCCAAAGAGACAGAAGAGGGCAGGAGGAGGAGATGCTGTGAGGCCACTACTCCTAAAAAACGGCTGGTGCTGCCAGTGACTTCCTTCTCTGTGGTTCTCACTAACTCCCCTTCCACCTCTAGAGGTGACAGTAGTGAAGAGCATCACTGCCAGGTGGCAGGTTTGTTACCTTCAGGCCTCCTGCTGGAAAGCATGCAAGAAAGGCCAGCAGTGCCCCTCAGGGCTCCACCCCAGAGGTTCAGGGTGCTCTCAGAGAGCTCTTCTGCGGGCCCCCAGCTGTGCTGTTTGGAAACATTCATTTATTAACAGAGCCCCACTATTTTTAACATGTTCCAGGCCCTAGCACAAAACACAGATCTTAAAGAACGCTTACGCAGAATCCATGCCGAATCTCTGCTCCTCGACCCGCCCGCTGTTGCCAAGTCGGGTGACAATCTGGCAGAGGTGGGTAGGTTTCTCGTCAGGTAACGTCCCTGCCACCCACCCCTCACGGGATACCCTCTGTTCAGGTGCACAGCCTTCCTGCTTCACCTCCTGATGATGTCGCCTCTCCACTGGCTGCTGGCCCTGGCTGCCGGCCCTGGCTGCCACGTGGACTGGGCTCTCGGGATTCAAAGCTATCTTGAGTGTATGCTGCTGAGCACATTTAAAAACTGCTTTCCCTAAAAAATGCTTTTTCCTTTTGTATTTCTTCATCTCATCTCCATCCTAAGTGTCACCCCATTCGCTAGGTGTTAGTGCCGTGGGAGCTGCAGAGAGACAAACATTTTCTCCTATTGTTTCTGAAGGAACCTGGATTTCTTTGACCCCTACTATCCCAGTTCCTTGCCAGCCTCCTCCTTTTACTCTGTAAAAACCACACTGCCTTTTCTCTGCTGCTGTCCCTTCCTCTTCTTCCTGTGATTTACCACACGGTAGTTATTTACTCTGAAGAAAAAGTATTACATTATAATTGAAGTCTCTTGATCAGAAAAAAGTACATTTACGAGGTCTTTTCTCAAGGCTTGGGATGTTTACCCAAATTAGTCTTTGAGTATGTTTAAAATGAGAAATTCCAGTCAGATGTGGTGGCACATGCCTATAATCCCAGCAGCTTGAGAGACGGAGGCAGGAGGATCACAAGTTCAAAGCCAACCTCAGCAATTTAGCCAGACCCTGTCTCAAAATAAAAAATAAAAAAAATGGCTGGGGATGTGGCTCAGCGGTTAAGCCCCTCTGTGTATCAATTCCTGATACCAATAAATTAATAAGTTAAATGAGAAATTTCAGAAAAATACAAATGAGTTCCTTAAAAAAGTAGGTAGGGGTAATAATAAAGATGAACTATTTCTTGTATTTATAACTCTTATATTTGTGTTTACTTCAGATGCACTAAGTTTTTCATTATCATACTTATTAGACTGAGTAGATTTAAAACAACAAATAAGGTAATAGACAAAGGGTGTCTGTGCAGACAATTTTTGTTTTGTTTTTTGGGTACTAGAGACCCAGGGGCACTTTCCCTTTGTGCTACATCCCCAGCACTTTTTATTTTGAGACAAGGTCTCAGTAAGTTGATGAGACTGGCATCTAACTTGGTGTCCTCCTGCCTCAGCCTTCTGAGTCACTGGGATTCTGGGTTTACATGCATGTGCCACTGTACCCTGCATAAATTTATTTTTATGTTTCATCATAATCCTTTATCCATCTTTTCCTGTATTCAAACAAAAATCTCACACATTGCTGCTTGGGCAGCTGTTGGATTAGGTGATGAGAAGAGTTGAGGCTGTGAAGCCAGTCATGGACAAAGACCATGAGTGTGTGTCCTGACTGAAGCCCGGGCTGTGCCACTCGCTGGAGGAGAGAGGGTGAGCCTCTCTGTAAAGTCTCTTGGCATGGGATTCCTTTATAGATGCACCACCCTCTCCAAAAGATCACTTTTCAGTTATTCCAGCCCAACTCTAAACGGTCACCTGAAGGACTTAGCATGGGCCAAGACGTGTGCTCACCAGGTGGGGCTTCTCTCAAACCTGCACGTTCACTACAGGGGACCCAGGTCAAGGCCACAGCTAGCTTCACTGAGGGTTATTTGTGCCAAACACCTGGGCATTCATGATTATTTCCAGAGCATCCTACTTTTTATGTAGCATTATCATCTAAATTGCATTTATACATTTAATAAGTCATTAAATAGATAACCTGCATTTGTGTCCTTAAGAATTTATGCTTAGCATGTGTATTTGGACTATCTATGTTTTGAGATAGAAACCCAAAGGCCAGGTCTTTAAAAATGCATATTTTAAAACTAACCCCAAAAATAAGGTACCCGAAAGCTTGCACGCAGTAAACTGCCCTTAAGGGGTGGCAAGCGCATTCTTGAATGAAAGTCCACACCTCCCAAAACAGCCTCCTGGTGTCTGGACTGGGTGGTGCAGTTGCCTCAGTTACTTCCTCGTGATTTCTTTTTTTGCACTGAGTGACTCAAGCTTACGTTGCCCGCCTTGGGAAAGCCATTGTTGCCTTCAGGAACTGGAGGAAGTAGAAATAGCCACCCAGAATGAAAAACCGACTCTACTTGACCCTTTGTAGGTAACGGCCAGGCACCTCAAACGCTCTGGAATGACAGCCCCCAACAATGGGGTTGGCCCCAGAGGCTCAGGTTTTAGGATCTTTCACTGTCTCCTCATTTTCTGTTGCCTTCGTTCAGCTGTACAACTTACCCATCTTTGGTGTTGGACCTACCTGCTCAAATTCTAACCCTCCCAGCTTTCCTATCAGAAATTATTCCTACAACCTATCAAATCCCTCCTGTTTTAAATTCCTGAACATGAAAAGTTAATATAATTGGGTTATCAGATGAGATTATTTTATATTATTTTAGATCCCAAATGAAAGGCTCAATGAATTTTGGAGCTAACAGCCTTCCACCTTCCCACCTACTGCACCTCCCACCCTGCCCCACGCCTCTTTTGTTTTTTTCTTTTTGCAGTACTGGGGGACTGAACCCAGGGGCACTCTACCACTGAGCTATATTCCCCAGCCATTTTAATTTTATTTTGACACAGGGTCTCACTAAATTGCCCAGACTGGCCTCGAATTTATGATCCTCCTGCTGCAGCCTCCCAAGTTGCTGAGACTGAAGGCCTGTGCCACCACAATTGGCTTACATCCTTCTACATCTGAAGTCTGCTTAAGAGACTAAAAATTCCATACATGCTTTGTCAACTATTATGTAAAACTATAATGCTCTAAGAAAAATAATAGAAAAGAAGACTGAAAAGGCAAACGCTTTTCTTTAAAGCCTGAAAGAAGGAAACTTAATTCTTTCAATTGCCTACCTGTTGTTGCGCTCATATGTATTTGAATACAACATCTCACAAAATTCTACCCTTGACTCTATGCCAGGAAGTAGGTGGTGGTTGTTTCATTTTAGAGACGAGCACAGAGAGGTTAAATAACTTTGCCTAGACACAGAGCTTTTAGAGACAAAGTTGGGATTTAAATCCCTGTCTAATGAGGCGAGGCACTTGTTTTCTCAGTAGCGTCATGCTGGTGTGCAATGAGGAAAGCCAGGCTACCCAGAAAATAATCACTGAAGGAGTTAAAATGAGATGGCAATGCTGTGAGACTGGGACAGCAAAGCTATTCCAGGCATAACACCATTTTATATATGAAAGAAAGAAGGAAATAAATGAAAAAGCCATAGAAAACCAGTGGACAAGAGATGGATTATTTAATAAATTAGGTCAGTGCAGTTCAAAGCAATTTGGAAAGAAGTTGAAATCTTTGCATGTTAAAATGAATCACCAGCCAATTCAAGTTAAATATAAAAATTTAAACTAAAAATATTTGATTTGAATATTTATCAAACTACTAAATTAGGATTTCCTAAATTGCAAAGAAATTTTTAAAAATCGCAAAGGTAACGTTGAAAAGATTTGACTGCATTTTTTTTTAAAGGAAAAAAATGGATCATGTCAAAAAAATAAGACAAATAATGGACTAGGGAAAACATTTTCAGTGAAAATGACAGGCTTAGATGATGCTAAATCAACGATAGTGTGCTTAATATGTAAACAATGAACAAATCTCAAGTCCCTTAAGACCCTAGCAAGTCAATGGAAAAGGATATAATGTGCTGACCTCCAAAAAAAATCCCCAAAATACAGATAGTTGTGGAATTTTTTTTGTTTTATTTTTAACTTTTATTTTTCAATCACTCATGCATCCCTTAACTACTAGAAGAAATGCATCTTTGTGCGGTTTCATTGTGTGAACACTACAGTGTGTCCGTACACAAGCCTGGATGGGACCATCTTCTACACACCAAGGTTATATGTTATCACTTTTTTAAAAAATGTTTTAAGGTTTTGTATTTAGTTTTCATGCTCTCTTGCTAAAAACTAAGACACAAGCACACATATTAGCCTAGGGCTACGCAGCATCAGAAACACCAACCTTACCACTTCCACCTCCACATCATGACCACTGGAAGGTCTTCAGGGGCAGCAACACATGACACTGTCATCTCCTATGACAGCGATGCTTCTGGAAGCCTCCTGGAGGATGTCTGGGGCTGTTTTGCAGTTGACTGTTTCTATATGAAATACACTCCAAAATTAGATAAGTTTTGTAAATAAAAAACCCAGTGGCACAGTCGTATTATCACTACCCAGTATATATACTGAACCTACTTGTATGTTCTGTGCTTTTATACATAAAGCAGGGCAGTGGGTTTGTTTCCACCAGCATCACTACAAACATGAATCACATCTGTCATACCAACTGCGAGTCACTAGGAAACAGGGACTTGTGGGACCCTTGGACAGAAATGTTATCATATGGCACCTGGTTGTCCTTATAAATTCATAGGAAGGTACAGAGAATGCAAAGAAGGCCCAGACTCTTTCCCTACATCTAAACCCTACAGCTTGTTTTTTTAAAAGAAAGAAACATATATAGTCTAATGAAAGAACAGCTAACTTAGCTTTAAAGTTTTTTTCTAAATTATGATATTCACTGCTCTTAATGTAAGGATGTCAATAGGAGTTTTTTACAATGCATTTTCCTTAAACATTTTTAATCTATTTCTGAAAATTGAATCTAAGAAATGAGATATGATCAAAGACCTATTTACAAATAAGTTCACCATCTTTGTAAATCTGGAAACATTGTTAATTTCCTAGATGGGGAATTGTTACTCTACGACACATTCATGTAATAAAATATCAAAGTTCACTGTCTCAGAGAATTTATAATAACTTACAAAAAGTTCAAATGTTAAGTGAAAGTAGCAGACATATGAATTATGAACAATTTGATCCCAGTTTTTCAAAATAAAAAAGCTATATACCAATATTCTAATTTAAAAAATACAGTAAGCTAGTAAGGGCTCCATCTGAGCGATGGAACCTTAAGTGATTTCATTTTACTTATATTTACCTGTATTTTCTAATGTGAATACATATTAATGTTGAAAAATGATTCTGGTGCAATGTTTGGGAAAAGTTCATAAAATTTTATACATACATGTGTGTGTGTATATATATATACACACACATGTATATTAGTATGATTAGTAATTTCAAAACAGAGCAAACAAATCTGGACACAGTGGCACATGACTATAATCCTAGTAGCTTAGGAGGCTGAGGCAGGAGGATTGCAAGTTCAAATCCAGCCTCAGCAACTTAGGCCCTAAGCCACTTAAGGAGACCCTGTCTCAAAAACAGACTGCGGATGTGGCTCAGTGGATAAGTACCCCCAGATTCAATCCCTGGTACCAAAATTAAAAAAAAAATAGAGCAAGGCCATATGTATTTAAAAGATTGGAGGGAGCTGGGTATGGTGGCCCTGCACCTGCAGTCCCAGCAACTTGGGAGGCTAAGCGGGGAGGGGCACTTAAACCCATGAATTTAAGACCAGTAACATGCTAAGACCCATTCTGTCTAAAAAAATAAATAATAGGTAGAAATGTATCCAAATGCTTATAGTAGTTGTTTTAATGTGATAGGATTATGAGTATTTTCCTTCCTTCCTTTTTCTGTTTATTTAATTTTTATAATATAAATAATAAACAACCACTCTTGAGTTACAAACGGGAAACTATTGAATTGAGCTGACTGTGTTATTATTTTAATAAATGAGTTCCTGAATTGTTCAGGAAATGATGTTAGGGGTTGGTGACTGCTGCTGTCCTGGTGAGTTTTTCATATGCATTTATAAGAACTTGCCAGAGTAAGGGAGATACAAGAAAGAAACATGGGCTAGGAATATGGGTTGAGTACCCCTAGTTCAAAAATTGAAAATCTGGAGTGTTCCAAAATTCAAAACTTTTTGAGCACCAACATGACGCCACAAGTGGAAAATTCCACACGTGACCTCGTGTGACAGGTCTCATTTTAAATGCAAGTATACTAAAAATATTAAATAAGATTACCTTCAGGTTATGTGTGTAAGATGTATATGAAATAGAAATGAATTTCATGTTTAGATTTGGGTTTCAACCTCAGGATACCTCATCGATGTATATGCAGATATTCCAGAATCCAAAAAATCAGAAACCAAAACACATCTGTTCCCATGCATTTCAGCTAAGGGATGCTCAGCCTGTATTATTTTCAGTGTTGATCAGCCAGGAAATCCTTGTGACCTGTACGTCAACAAGGAGGAAGAGAGAAAGCAGGGGTGCGTAGTAATGAATTAATGAGTAGCACAAGTAAATAAATCATCAGCATCTCATGTGGCAGGGCATTCGGGAGACACAGGAAGATTCCATTGTTTTCAGGGAGCATGAAGGAGCTCAGCTGTTCACTGCGGTAGCTCTGTGCCTGGCTTTTTTGAGGAGAGATGCTTCCCTTCAGATGACAGCTGTGATATTTATAGATTCTACAATGAACTCTGTCAGGGTAGCTTTTCAGAAGATTACTTCGACGTTTAAATGGGGGAGGTCTTTAAACCAATACCTTGGGCAGATGTCTTATTTAGAAAGGATCCAAGAGAAAGGGAGAGATTTCTCCATGTGTTCTGAAATGAATACTTCATAAAGGGACCCTGCACCCTTTATTAATTATGAACTCTGCTGAGGCCCTTGAGTCCTGGCATCCCTTCCTTGGGCATAATTTATGTTTATGAGAGCAATGTGTGCAGAACTCATAAAATCTCTGGATGAGACATTTATCTACCTTTTGTTCCCCACATTGTTCTAGTACTTGCTTAACAAATACACCATGATATAGGAGAAGGACTTTTACCAGCCCTGTGAAAAATGCCAGCTGTCCAGAAGCCCAGGGGAATGATCACCTTTGAATCTCAGGAACTGAATCATCTTGCTCTAAATTTGTTCCCCACCCCCAAGATCTAGGTCAGATGTCACCTTTGTGAAGGCATCCCCCAGCCAGAGCCTCCTAATTAGAGTCAAGCTCACCTTCTCTGCTTCTTTAGCCCTTGGTCTCTTCATGGTCCTGCCTAATGTGCATTGGGTCATGTTCTCTACACCACCCTTTCAAGCCCGCAACCTTTGGTTATTTTTCATATTCCTCTGTGGCCAGCTAAGGACTGCATATAAATCAGTTGCTTGTTGGGTTGGATCCAATCTTTACTTGCATTAAGAGTAGAAACCACACTCCCAGAGTGTTTAGATTCTTTCCCATGGACAGGTCCTAGACCCAGTGAAGTGCAGAGAGGAAGACCTTTCCAGCTGCGAAAAGAGGGGTGCCCTATTGAGTTGTTTGTATCAAGGCTTACAACAAGGATCTGGGGTTTCCTTCCCCTGAAGAGTCCTTTTGGGTGGAGAGGGACAAAGAGAATTCATCTCACTCACCCATGAATAATGAATGAGCTGCCATCAGGGGCACTTCTGGACCGAAGCACACTGTCATTTTGTCAAGGGATGCCTCAAAAGCAGCATATTGGCTTCTGAGAATGCACAGGGGCAGAAGAAAGCTGTCTCTAACTCAGCCATGCAAGGACGTGCGTACAGCGTCACTGAGACGACTGCGTCCTGCAGCAGTAGAGAATAAGAGGATATGATTCAGAGGGCATTGGGAATTTCCCCCTTTATAGTAGAACAAAGACTGGCCTGGACAGCTGTCTTTTTGCTGCGAGATTGGTAGCATGTGTCTGAGCACTGACAGGGCCCTAAGTGAAGTGCCCCCCTTGGAGGGAAAATGTCATTTTCATTTTGTTTGGTGTAGGGCTTATTGCTCCTGAACTTTGGAGTGGACCTCTGCGTTGAGTTGCTGTTTGCATAGGACTGCGACCTTGCAAATTATGCAATTCAGTCATTTGTTTGTTTGGATTCTCTTGAGACTGTTTCTAAATATGTGCTTTTTGTTGTTGTTGTTGTCTGTACTTCAAATAGGAAAACTCCAGAGATGAAAACCGAGCTCTGGTTCACCAGCTTTCCAACGAAAGCAGGCTCTCCATCGCTGACTCCCTGTCGGAGTTTTTTGATGCACAGGAAGTTCTGTTATCACCCAGCTCTTCAGAAAATGAGGTTTGAGCATTGTTTTCAGTTAGGTGTCTCGAAAATCTCTTCTGCAGCTTTGTTGATTAACCTGTTCGGTGAAGATCCGTATGTGGTAACACGAAGCTCAGTGGCCCCTTTCACGTCATTATATTTTGAAGGTCCCATCATAAGTCACACTCCAAACTCATAAGATGATACAGGATGCTAAAAGAAAAATGTTGTAAAAATATTGGACATTGTTTTTGTTGGTTACTTTTTTTTTTCAATTGCAAGTTGATAATGCTGACTTCTATTTAATAATGTGATATTTCTACTATAGGGCAATAAGCATCAAATCTGTGTGTTTTTAAATGATGTTAATTTATGTTACATAATTTTATATTGTTACGACCATTAGAATGTGATTATAGTATTAATGTATAACATATACTGCATAAAAATCACACTTTCATGAATCTTAAGTACTATATTTAGTATCACTATGTGTATGTAATAATGATATTACCCCTTAAGTGTAGTAGTAACCTTGTTGGTGTAATTTCTATAAAAACCTCTTTTTTTCACAAACACGTCAAAGACAAATTGTAAATTCTTCTACCCAAACACTAACAAATTCTGAGACGCAGTCTGGATTAATAAGAGTTTTCATAATAACAGAAATCTTGAATTCACTTGCTGTTTTCCTTGTGAGACCAAGAGTGCATGAGAATTTTAATAACAGGTGCTTTCCTGTGAGCACTGCCTAGGTCTCTATGAAAATAATATCCAAAATTATTTCTGTAGATTTAAAATAGGATTTAATATGTTTGATCATTTGGAATAAGAGGATTACAAAAATCTGGCTCTTGTTTATTTTCATTCTAATGTATGCTGTTTCTTCTTTCCCATAGATCTCTGATGACGATTCATATGTCAGTGACATAAGTGATAATCTTTCCTTAGACAATCTCAGTAATGATTTAGATAACGAAAGACAGAGCTTGGGTAAGATTTGCATTATTTGATCTCTGAGAGTTTGCATCTTCATGAATTCCTAATAAGCCTATATGGAGTACCTGCTTCAAGCAAAGAACTTTAGCAACAGCTACCTAAGAACATTCGCACGCAGCCCCCACCTTCCAGAATTTTATAATCTAGGTGAGGAGACAGCACACATGCATGAAAGAGAAATTCATTCAAATAACTGTGCTTTTGAGAATTTTTGTTAAAAAAAGTGAGCGTATACCAGCTTTCATGTGAGTATCAAAAAATAATATGACATCTGTCCCTTAAGCAGTCAAATACTGTCTCTGCAAACATATTAGAATATAGCCTTTTGCCTTTAGATATCTAAGGATTTTTAATAATTTAAGAATCAGAGTGTATATAATAAAAGGTGTAGTCTAAGTAGAAATTTCGGCAGATGCTTTAAGATAATACAATTGAAAGTAAAAAACTCCTCCTGGTTCAAGGTCTACTAAGATGCCCCTTTAATACTGATTGATCACAAGGGGGGAAATGATGGCCAGGAAAGATATTTCCTAATGCTGATTTGAACTGTGGGGTACCAGGAGAGTCTGGCTATTCCCAAAACAGCTCTAATTTAGGACTTAGTGCAAGCACACTCAAGCCTGTTTAAGACGGTGTCCTTAAAAGAATCTACCCAAGTGAAACCAGGCGTGGTGGCACACATACCTGTAATCCCAGCAGCTCCAGAGGCTGAGGCAGGAGGATCGCAAGTTCAAAGCCAGCCTCAGCAACTTAGTGAGGCCCTGAGCAACTTAGTGAGACCCTGTCTCAAATTAACATATAAAAAGGGCTGGGGGGCTGGAGCAGTGGCGCATCGGTTATGGTGCTTGCCTGGCCTGGCATGTGTGGGTATATGGGTTCAAACCCCAGCACCATTACACAATAAGTGTCCAAGGAATGAAAGTCACGTGAAAAGCTAAAATAAAAATTGCTTCTCTCTTTCTCTCACTGTCCCCTCTTTCTAAAAAAAAAAAAAAGTGGGGGGTGCTGGGGATGTGGTTCAGTGGTTAAGTATCCCTCAGTTCAATCCCTGGTACCAAGAAAAAATACAATAATCTACACAAGTGGGCAGTTCCCTGCTCAGGTCCTTGTAGCATCAGTACTTCTAGTCTTGATACTCAGTGTGCCTAGGGTCTCTTTGTCAAAGCACCATCGTTTCACATGCATGTGGAGAACAGGGAACATTCAGGTACCTTTTTGCTACTTCAGTGTTTCCCAGTTCATTAAGTATGAACTATGATGAATTATCTGAAAGATAAGGAGCCTCTTCTTTGGGGACCTCAATATAGAACAAAAGGCAGGTAGTTATGTTCCCATCATCTGGAAGAGAACCCTCTCAGCGTTGCGCTTTTGGAGTGAGATGCTTGTTATGCTCTGTGTTTTGTTTGAAATGTTTCTAGAGAGATGTAACCTTTGGTGAAAAGTCTAAGAACCAGTAGATTTAAAGGAGAAGGTTAATCATATAGAAGCAAGTTCATGAGCTCCATGTTTTTCTAAGAAAACAAAGAATCAAAAGAGAAATGAAGAAGCATCATTTACTGCCTTGGCAAACATCACTCATGCTAAAACGGTGCCCCCAGCTGTGGATGAGGGAGAAGACAGACGCTGAAATCCTCTGTCTCTGGGAGGACAGCTGAGGGAGCAGGGAGAAAGGAGGGCTCAGAGGCCAAAGTCTGGAGTAAAGAATGTGGTGCAGAACCTAAGACCATGGCTATGCTGGGTTGACAAGCTCTAGGAAAAACTCAGAGGAGGTCAGAGCTGATGCTCTCTGACTTACTTGCTCAGCTGTTTGGCTAGATTGCTGACCTGTGTTGCCTTAGCTTAAACAAACACTAGAACTGAGCTTTCTTCTCTGTCTATATCTGAATACTAGAAGTATTTGTCCCTCCATTCTTTATAGACATTATCTAGGGAGGATTAGATCCCTAAGCATCTTCAAAGATGGATATAGAAATGAAATAAACTTTTATGTTCTATAATCCAGATAAGCCTGCAGGAAGAAACAGGATTAAATCAAAGTCTTTGTCCATAAGTACACTAAAATTCCTTGGAGCTCATGTAAACACTAGGTATTTAGAATGTTCCCTATTAATTTCTTTCCCAAAAAAAATTTGGCACACATGAGGATCTGTCACCGCCTGGGTGCTGTGGGGAGGTTAAGTGGCTAAGAATATGGGTTCAGGGATTTTAAGCTCTGCTGCTCACCGGTTTTGTGTGCTACCAGCAAGATACTTCCCTATGCCTCATTTTCTTCATCTATAAAAGGAGAATAGTATCGCTGTTTACCTCAAGAGGGCGTCATAAAGAAAAAATGAGAAAAATACATGTCAAATACCTAGGAGACTGCCTGCCACAGAGTAAAAAGCAAGATAATGTTAGCCATTAGTAGTACTGGAAGTGATGATGGTGGTGGAAGAGCATTATTTCAAAATTTAATTAGTATAGTCAGAGAAAATACTTTGAGACCACAGGAAAACTGTTTTTAAAAAAATAACTACCAATTGCAGCTACCTCCATGTGTCAGATTTTGTCCACATAAGCAATTAAAGCAAATTTAAAAATTAATTGCATGTTTAGATTTACAAGAGACTGCACAATAGAGCCCAATTTTGCATTTTTCTGTTCATCAAAGCCAACGTCTTTATTTAGAGCTATTTGCTTTATAATGAGTAATGTTAAATAAATACATACCAAAAATATGCTGGTATCATGCAAAAAAATGTTATTTGAGAATAGTCAGTTAGGATGGGAAAGGAATTTCAGAGCAAAGAAAGAGATCGATAAATGTATATATCTGAAATGTAAATGTTTCATTTCTCAAAATCTCCATGATTGAATTTAAAGGTAAATGCTAAAAGGGAATCTAATTGTAAAGCAAATATGAAAACAAAGGTTGTAGTTTAAATACGTTCACAGGAAGGTAGATAATTAAAAAAAAAGAAAGAAAGAAAAAAAAAACCTTCTTGAAAGCATTCCAGACCATACTAGAAAGTTTTTAAATGTAAGTTAAAACACAGATGACATTGTCTATGTAACGATGTGACAAAAATTAAAAACAAACAGTGACAAGCCAGTAAGTCCTTAGGAGATGAATATTCACATCTGCTGCCAAGAGGCAAAAACACCAGGACAGACCTTTTTTTTTTCTTCCCAAAGAGAGAGGGACAGTGTGTGTGTGTGTGTGTGTGTGTGTGAGAGAGAGAGAGAGAGAGAGTGAGAGAGAGAGAGAAAGAGAGAGAAGAGAGAGAGAGAGAAATCAATGTTACTTAGTCCTTCATGCGGCCTTCGTTGCTCTGACATTAGTTGTATATATGGGTGCTGGGGTTTGAACCCGTGTACTTGAGCATGATAGGCAAGTGACGTAACTGCCAAGCCACCCACCGCTCCAGCCCCCCAGGACAGGCATTTTAAAGAGCATTCTGATTGCATTGATCAATTGTCTACAAACTTCATAATTTCTGATGAAGCCATCATGCTTCCCTATATGCTAAGAAAACAATCAAGCAAATATCTAAGTATGTGAATGTTCATTACTGATTTCTTTGGTTGTATTTCATTTGCATAACAAGAAAACATTAAAACGAATCTTATAGTCCAACAGTAGATGAATGACAATTATAGCATATCTACAATATGAAATACTTTTATGGTCACTTGAAATGATGTTTTAGAAGAATTTCAAATAACATGGGAAAATATTTCTGTTAGCTGAATAAAGAAGAACTTAAAATATACAGATAGATGGAAAAACACTAAGTGAAGATATTCCAAAATATAAAGGGCTGTTATGAGGGTGTAGATTAATAATGGATGACTAATGTTTCCTTTATTGCTTTTCTGTAATAAACACAATTATTTTTTATCAGTGATTTTTAAAATTTTTATGTTTTTGTAAATGTAATCTGCTGTACTCATAGAATTCCAATTTCCAGTTTCATTCCAAGTGGACAGAAGGTATGAAGAACTAGCTTTTGAATAGGAATATAAGGGCTTCCCTATAAAATCCATGAGTCTTTAGTGTGTGTAATTTTGGGTATGGAGTAGATAGTACAGCTGGGGATCCAAGCCAGGGCCTTGCACGTACTAAGCATGCACTGAGCTACACTGCTTACCCTAATTTTTGATGTACGATTGCTCAGAATTCTTTTGCTTATTTTTGGCTTTCGTTCATACTCTGGATAACTGAGTTTAATAGTAAAAATGCATACTTGATAGGCAAGGTTTTATTCATAGATTTATTTAAAAAAAAAAACAGAATAAGATGAAAAGCTTTGCAAAGACAATCAGGCTGCTTTCTCTTTCAGGGCCTGTTCTTGAAAGCGGTAGGGAAGTGAGGTCCCAAAGAAGAACGTGTTTGCCTGCACCAGGTCCCAACACCAGTAACATCAGCTTGTGGAACATCCTACGAAACAACATCGGGAAGGACCTGTCCAAGGTGGCCATGCCGGTGGAGCTGAATGAGCCGCTCAACACGCTGCAGAGGCTCTGCGAGGAGCTCGAGTACAGCGAGCTGCTGGACAAGGCTGCGCAAATCCCCAGTGCCCTGGAAAGGATGGTGAGGACCCACCGTCCCAGGTCTCTGTGCAGGAGATGCTCCCTCCCTCCGGCTCCCATTCTGCTCCTGTGAGAATTCCATTCAGAGATCCCTGCTACCCATCTCCCCTGGCTGTCCAGTGGCCTAGTCAGGATCTGTGGCTTCTCTGTGGCAGTTGACTCCTGGGGGTTTCTGCTTTGTGGTTCCTGCTTCCATTTTCTCCAGAAGCTTTCATCTGATGCTTCTGATCCACTTGGTTACAAAACATGGCCTCCAGGCTGTTGGCATGTTTATTTTTTACTCCCCTTGGTGGACAGGATTTAATTTCTTGAGCTGTTCTTTTCCATCCAGAGTAAATTTCCCTGGAGACTATTGTCCCATCAATTCCTAGGTTTTTGGAAAATATTCAATATTCATGGAAGAGATTTTTACATCAGAAAGATCCCCCCTCCTTATAGAATAAGTTTAAAAACAACAGCAGTAACTTTATTCTTGAACCAATTGAAAAATGTTTCTCAGACTCTCTTCCTTTGGCTCCCCTGGAGTGGCCTGGTCAGCAGTAAGGACCTTGGCCACATGGAGTGCAGTGAACTCCACAGGCTGAATTTCTTCCCTGAATTTCTTCACAGACCTCACCTGTACCGAGGGCACCTTGCCGTGGTGGAGGATGCGGTCTTTTCCAAACGCTAAGCATACTGCAGTTTTAACCCTCATGAAAATTCATTACTTCAGGGTTTTGAAGATTGAAGGGACTCTCAACTGGCAGCCAAAAGAGATTTCCCAACCTCGCGCCATTTGGGC
>PVKS010017261.1:0-42357 GCA_004027875.1 Aplodontia rufa | reverse complement strand
ACAGCTCTATGCATTCTATCTCCAATATCAATGGGAGAAAAAAAAAAGTATTTCAACTCTAATACTCATCTTAATTCACTCTCAGGAGGAGGCAAAGAAACCAGTGCATGGTAAGATAGTCTGTGATGTGGATGGGGTGATGGACCTTCCATCAATTTACTCTAGACGTCTCCTTGCTTCCAGGTACCCCTCCGCCTTGCGGAGTCTCTGCTCTTCTTCCTAAATAAATCCTACTCCTTTTACTCCTCCTTCTGTGGTTGTCCGTGGATTTTATTCTTCAAATTCATAAGTCAAGGACCCAGAAGATCAGCACCAAATTCCTGGGGTGAATTTCTACCACACCAAGAGCTGCAACACCCAGCTTTTAGCTGGAGAGCTGCTAACAGCTGTCTGCAGCCAGCCCAAATTCCCAGTTTTAACTGGGAATGGCTGCAAACACTAGAAGCGGGCTATTTTGGCTGCTGGAATCTGTAGTGGCCCAGACTCCATTCACCAGCAGGAACAGAGAATCCGGCCTCATCTCAAAAACCCCGCATCATTTTGGTTCCCTGACCGGGAATTCTCTTCGGGAGGACCTTGCTGTTAGGCCAGCTGGGGGCAGGGCTTCAGTTAGCCCACACTTCACAGCATCATGGCCTCTGGCTGGCTGGGGGCGTGCCTTCAGCCAAGATACTGAGGCCATGCCTGCTGGCTAAGGGGCAGGGCAAAGGCCAACTTGCCCGCCAAAGGAACAGCCAATTGGGATGCTGGTGGACAAGCTCCAATGGATTGATGGGTTCACCAGCCAGTCTCTGAAGGACTAACCCCATCATGAACTTCCAGGTAGCCAGCAAAACTAGCTGCCTGGCGAAGGTTCAACGCCATTTTCCCTGCCTGCCATTCTGGCCGGCCACCTGCCGCTTCCCATGCCCGCCCTCATCATGGCAGCGCGGGTGAAATTGGCCCGAGAGCAACAAGCCCAATAAACATCTCCACCTGAATTTACACCAGTATCATTATCCTTTTTTCTGATTTTACACTTGCCCAGTCACCTGCCAACTGCTGCCATGAATAACTGAGTTGCCCAGACCAGCAAGATGCCATTGCACATGGAATCTACAATCAAGCTCTGGAAATCTACACCCAAGCTCTGCTGAGGGGCCCTTTTAGAAGGATAGGCCTCTGGGGAAAGGTCCCTGACTGCTGTACCCATTCTACACCCCATATCAGCTGGAAGTAGCCAGAATGGTCATCGTCCATTTTTCCCTAACGGCATTTAGGGACACTTCTTCAGAGTGGGGAATGAGACAGATTAGGAGAGACAGTGAAACGGCTAGGTAGTCAGGAGAGAGGGCCCCTACCCAAGAGCTACAGGTAGAACTAGAGTGATTGACAGGGCACACTCAGGGCCTTCAAATGCAAAAAGACCTGGAGGCTCACCCTTATCCCAACTAAGAGATGGGGGTGGTCACGGTGGGTACTAGGAAGTATTTGCCACCTTTTGTTTTAACCAATGGTGCTCTTGACCAGTTTCAATGCCTGTTTTACATAGATTTTTAACCAATGGAGTTGATGCATTTCTCAATGCCTGCTTTGTATGAATGTTAATTGTACTCATACATCAAATCTATATAACCTCTGGCCTAACCTCCATTAGACGGTGTCCTGCTTCCAGGTACCCCTCTGCCTTGCAGAGTCTCTGCTCTTCTTCCTAAATAAATCCTACTCCTTTTACTCCTAAAGAAAAAAAAAAAAAAAAAAAAAAAACACCGCATCTCTTTCACTTGCAAGGAGACACCCCAGGCCCCAGGGGAAGGTAGCACCAAATCAAAAGGAGCAGCCCAGCCCAGGCCCAAGAGGCTCTGTGGGCACCCAGGAGTCCAGCCTTATCACACTGGTGGCAAGTAAAGGGTCTTCTACCCAGAGGCAACAAGACATGATCTTCCAAGCTGCAGCCATCAGAACGAGCCTAAGTCTGGGTTTGAGCAGGCAGCACTTGATGGCTTATTGGACAAAGGGCTTATTAGCCCCAAGAGCCCAACCTAGCCAATTGGAGTGGCCAAAGCAGATGGACAGGCATGAGCTCCCCTGCATTCACAGTACTCAGCAACTTCTCTCCACTTGGCCTTAGAGCCAGCTGTGCCTTAAATCAGCACGGAAGAAGCCAAGCTGGACGACACCAAGTGCACAGGATTCACCACACTAAGATTCCACAAAACAGAGAAACAAGCCTGAATAAGGGGCCTAGATTGTACATGCCAGATGCTGCTCAGGAACCTGGTGACCCTGTGCTGTACAGTGCTCAGGGACCTGGCCCCACACTCAAATGACAAGAGTGGATGGCACACAGGTGTTGCTCAGGGACCTGGGATGTGAGCTCTGGAGACAACAAGCCTGTGTACAAGTCCTGTCTCCACTACTTCCTGGCACATAAACCTGATACTCAAGCTCAGCATTTGCAAAACAGGGATTATCAATGCGACTTATCTTTAAGGTTCAAGACAGATACTGCGGGGCAAGCACATGGCACATGCTTAGTTCAGGCAAATGCCATCAACACTGATTGCTCTCATGATCACCCTTGTCATCTTCATGATTACAGATGAGGAAGAACAACCCTGGGAGGCCTCAAATGGTCCTATCACCCCCACCACACCCTCTTCAAAGTATGGCTTTTATTCTAGAAAAGCAGAGAACTCCCAAGTAGCATAACCCCTAGAATTGCTGTACAAACTTTCCAATCCTGGTTGTTCAACATTCCCCAGAGCACAGCATCCTGTCACCTTCAGGAGCTGCATAATAACAGCATGGCCACAGTAAGTCTCCTGTTCTTCCAGCAGAACTAGGGCCCCTAATTATGGAACTAACAAGTTCCAGCAAGGTTGAAAGGGCAGAGGGGGTTCTAGGGCAGCCACTGGGGGCCCTGTGTGAGGATAGTGAGCAGAGGATGCATCCAGATCTATTTACTCTAAACAACTTGCCTTGCCCTTACCTCCACAACTAGGAAGTATGTTATCAGACTCCACCAACCAAAACCAAGATTAGAACAGCAATAGGGGCAAGGCTCCCTACACTGTAATCAGGTTCCACCCAAAGGTGAAGAAGGTTCTGAGACAGGCACTGACAGACCTGTTCATATCTGTGACTGATGGAACCCCTGAGCCAAGATGGAGAAGAAAAGGAAAATCAGAAAGCGCCTAGACTGATGGTTCATGACGGGTCTCTCATGGAAATGAATGCAAACATTCCGTTCTCCTTAAAAGCACTTCCTACTACCATGCAGCAGCCCTGGGCCTGCAGAATATCTACCCCAACCCCTGGCTGCACAGCCAGCCAAAGGACCCCTCTTATCATACTGCCACATCATCATCCACAGCCATGAGCTGCTGGACACCAGGAGCACAGCCTTCAGAATAACCCTGAAAACAGGGCTGGAACAGTGGATCAGCAGTGGAGCATTTGCCCGGCATGTGCAAGGACCCAGGTTTGATCCCTAGCAACACATACACAACTAAGTGAAAGAAAAATAAAAAACAGATGAAAAAATTTAACTCTCTCACTTTTTTTTTTAAGAAAGAATCACTTTTATTTAGTTTTTCATTTGGCCTTTGTTACTCTGACATTTCATTTTGTATGTGGTGCTGGGGTCCAAAACTGCATCCTTACGCTTGCTAGGCAAGCGCCATAACTGCTGAGCCACAGCTCCAGCCCCACTCTCTCACTCTCTTAAAATAAAAAAAAAAAACCTACAGACTGACATCACACCCTTTTGAGATAAGGAAGTACACTGGAACCCACACCTACTTAACCCCACCCGCTGTGATGTGGAAGGACCCACAGAGCTTCCTGTCTCTCCAATGCCAGCCATGATCAGCAGGAAGCACGAGCCCCAGGTTTCAGACCCCCAGCCCTATTTACCCAAGAACATTAAGAGAGAATTTCACGGTGGTGTACACCTGTAATCCCAGGACTCAGGAGGCTAAGGCAGGAGATTTGAGAGTTCAAGGCCAGCTGGGCAACTTAGGAAGATTCTCTCAAAAGATAAAAGAACAGGGGGTATAGCTCAGTCATAGCAAACAGAAGCCCTGGATTACATTCCCAGAATCACAAAAAATAATAATTTCAGTCCAATGTAGAGTTCAGAATTGGGCTGCACCAGAACAAAGGGTCAAAAGCCTTATGTGTCTCAATGCTAAACAATACATTCTCTGCTCCTAGCTGGCTGGTGGCCAGCAGGTGGCTCTGGGGTACAACATCATTTGATCTTCCCTCAGCATCCATTAGGGCAGGATGTTCAACGTCCCCGCAGCTCATTCACACAGAGCTCAGGTCAGAGCCGCACTTAGTGGCTATCCCCCCTCAGAATTCTCCCTGCTGGGAGAGTCACAGATCTACCCAGAAACAGGCCAGAGTCTATTACATAAATGCAGAGAGAACAACAGAAGCCTAAACTACTGCAGCACAGCGAAAACCTCAAGTAGGGCTTCACGGTGACAGACACCAAGTTACTAAGACAGCGCACACAGGAAAAAGTGACCTTCTGTGGGACTAGCAGAGGAGGAAACCTGCAACATCCAGGTGAGTGCTACTCAGGAATGATGGGTTTCTGCTGCTTATGGCAGAGCAACGCATGGGGGTGATATGCAATGTTTGTCTTCTAAAGCGATCTGAACACCACCAACCCATCCCACTGCAGGAACTCCTCCTAAGGAATCAGTGCTCAAGGACCATGATACAAAAGTCCATGACAGCAATATTTAAAATTGGGACAGGGGTGGAGAGGAGGAAAATGAAACACCCAGCAGTGGGTCTGTGAAGTACAGGGTAGCCACGTAACAGCATACTAAACAGCAACTAAAATGTGAATAAATGCTCATTCACAGAGAAGACACAATCAATGGCTTGGTAGCAACAGTGGTTAAGAACACCCACAGGAGAGGAACCCAGGCTGCTAGTCTTCACAGCCAAGGGAAACATGTGGACACAGCCACATCCTGTGACACTGCAATCTGAGGTAGGACCATATGTAGGCTCTGCATTGACTACACATCACTCAAGGAGACAAAGTACACCCCATGAAACCCTTTCCAGAACCAACAACTACCAGCCTGGCACCCTGCCTGATTCTCTGCCACGTTACCTCCTTCCCAATTCATCTGAATTTCTACCTAACTAGCTTTAAGAGATCCATGGAAACATATCAGCCTTACACGTCTCCATGAACACAATAGAGACCTGCCACCTAAGGCCAACACTGTCAGCTCAGGACATGCAGGTAGAGGCCAGAGCCAGAGATAGCCAAGTCAACCACCATGTCGCCCTGACTGACACCTCTGTCCTAGGATCTGGGAGTGAACAAAAGAGCACAGCCTTTCCAAGCACACAGGCTCAGCATGTAGGATCTCAGCTCGTCAGCTGAGTGCCAGAGGTCCCAAGTCAGCCTTCTGGGGAACTGTTCACCCACTCAGCGGCAGCCTCAGTGCTAGACTGCAACCCGCATCTCTCCCCCCATGTATCCCAACAGCGTTCCTGGCACAGCTTACAAGCCAGGCAGCAGAGGTGCTTGCTAGCCCCATCCAAAGCTAACATCTGGGCTAAGGGACCACATCACAAGTCCCATGTGAAGACAGAGCACAAAGGCCGGCACAGAGAAACCAGAAATAAGTTGATCCTGGAAAAAAAAAAATTCCTAGCAAGGCAGGGACAGCACTGGGGCCTCATCTCCCCTCCATGAGACGTCACTACATAGGCACTATGACACTCACTCTACAGATAAGTATGAAGCACCAGGCACTTCTTGCCCATAGCACAAGCTGCTTCCTGAGACATACACACCATCCCAAACTGATCCAAAAGAAAATCCACACTCACACCCACATGCAGAGGTGGCACAGTTACTTGCAGATGGGGATCCACCTTCCTCATGTCTCTCTGGGTAGATACTGGTCTGCGGCTACTGGTCAAAGTAGAAAGTGCTTCATGGCTGGCAGGAGAAAGATGCTGGCAAGTCCCCTTTCCTCCACAGTTCATTCTGTCTCATGAAGTAAAATGAAAAGGATTGAACAGCAAAGTGTTCAATTCCAAATCACTTCTCAAGCCTGTTTTGTCTGACAGTGGCTTTGAAAGCAAAAGGCAATCTTTATCATTTGAGCTTTTTAAAGTAAATTGATGTGATTACGTCTAACATAACCAAATGCTTCTAAAAGCTGATTTTCAAAGTGACATCAGTTCAAAAAATAAGAAACCCTTCCTTCTGGCAACCAATAAATTATTAAAATGCTATCTGCATGGGAGTATAAGACTAAAGTTTGATAATCAATGCAAACAAGCTGGCTTCAGGCCCTCCTCACAGTCCTGCCCACCAGGTGGTCAATCTATCAGGCTGACCAGGCCTCTCACCATGGTCACTGCTACAACTTCTTCCTGTGACCCTGCTTAATTAAGGCAGGAGTCCATAAGGAGTCGCATAATGCCTGCCAGACGTAAGCACAAATCAGACAATCTGTGGCCCATGGCAATCCTTTCTTCTCCATCACAGACTGGTCCAGGCCAGGCACACAGCCCAGTTTGGGCTGGTGAGAGGAATCTTCTGGACAACAGTCCTAGACAAGTTTTTCTTGTTCCACAAAAGACCCAAGAAAGAGTCTTCACCCATCTGCCTCTGGACATGACACCCAAACCTAGGCATGCACCTGAACATCAGAGAGAAACGAGTCTGAGCAGCCAGCCAGCTGGCTAACAGACCATAAAAAGCAGCACAATACATATCTGGCCTTTGTCTGAACTTTCCTGGCAAAGTTCTAAAACTCTTGGGATCTCCTAGGTGACAAGAGTCTTTGGGAGCTGGGTTTACGCTAATGATATGACTAGGACAGGCCCCTACACAGCTAGAATGGGGCTGGTAACAAGAGGACTATCAATTAAAGGCTGAGAACTCCTCGCCCCACACACCAGCCTAGGAAGGGGGCTGAAAACTGGCTTTTGGAGACTCCTGAACCACAGATTTGGGAGTTTCTATGTTGGTGAGCATATCATGGTGCTGGCGGGGCATAGCTGGTGAAGGCAGAGAAGCTCAGACCTGGTCCTTGCCCTATGCACCCTCCCCTCTGGCTTTTCCAGAGTTGGATCAGGAACAGTAAATAAGGCACTTTCCTGAGTTTCTTCAAGCCATCAGAACCAAGGAAGGGGTCACAGGGCCCCCAACACTTGTAGTCGGGAGGAGTGGGTAACCCAGGATCCAGATACAAGGACTGGCATCTGAGTAAACCTGCAAACTCCAGGCAGTGTTGGAACTGGGATGAATCAGAAGACACCCTAGTGGTATCAGAGTTGGAGAAGTGGTGTTGGAAAAGAGCACACATTTCCTGTCAGGAGGAAAAACCTAACACCAGGCCCTGGGTGAAGTCCTGTAGCCACCCACCTCTGGGTCTCCTACTGGGCTAGGAAAGAATGTGTTCATTGCTTAAGTCAGCTAACTGAAATTTCTGTCACTTGTAGCCAAAAGCCTTGGATGGCTGGAATACTCTCTGTAGGACTTCTATGAAGGCATACCCTTGTACCCGCAAGGCCCAGGTTTCTACACCATGACAAGGTCATTTGGAGCCCTCTCACTGCTAGAAAGATGAGAACCCTCCTGAACCAAACAGGGATTCCCAAGTCAAGAAGCCGAACTACCAGGGAACCAGAGGCAATTCACCAAGTTGTCAGAACTGTCACCGTACCCAAGCTGAGTCAAACTATCATGCAGCAGAACTGGAGCAATGTTCACCCTGAGGTCCCAGCTCCCCATCATCTCAGACCAACAGACCCACTAGTAAACCACAGCCACCCCCAAAGGCCACTGCTCACATGTGGTTTTAGCGTGCTCCACAGGGCTCCTCACTGAGGCTGTGCTAGTGGCAGAAGCTAGTAGAAGGTCCTCAGGTTGTGCATGCAGTGCCCTCAAAAGGGACCCAGGGAGTTTTTGGGACCTTGACAAGCTCTCGTGAGAGCTGTCGTGGAAGAAGCATGCTGACTGCCTCCCTCTTCCTGACTTCCTGTGTGGTGATATGCTCTCCCTCACATACATGTGTGCCCCTGATATCCACGAGGTCCTCACCAGAGCCAAGATGATGTCACACCAGGCCCTTCAATCTCCAGAACTGCAAGCATACCTTTCTTTAAAAGGTACCCAGCCTCAGGTACTTTGCTACAGCAATGAAAACAGACTAATATACTGAGTGAGACAGGAGGCAACCAATCTGCCTGATCCTAAGTGCCCAGAGCAAACATCCCACAGACCCCTGGTCTACCTGCTGGCAATGGCGCTGTTCTTCTCCTTCAGGGAAAGTTCTCGCTGTTGCAGCTCAACGACAAATCTGGAGAGGTCCTCTGGAGTCCTGAGGGATAAAAAAGAAATGCCCTATAAGTGGGCCTAATTCTACATCTGGAATAGAGGTCCAAAACCTGCCAGCCGCTGGCAATTCAGAGACTAGGATGAGTCCACCGTGTGACCCATGTACAGGACAAAGAACACTCACCACAACCTGAGATCAACCACAGCCCACCACCAGCCATACAACACTAGCAGGCTACCTTCACAAGCGTTAGTTTTATTCCACCTATAAAAACAAGGTGATACACAATAGTGTCACAATGCCAAGGAAATGACGTTCATGAAGCATCATCCAGTACCTGGCATGGAGATAATGCACAGCAGGACTTAGCTCCTATCCTTGCTTTTCCTCCAAAATAGCTGCACATGCAGAGTGAAGAATAGTAACAGTACATCCCCACCCATGTGCTGCTGCACCACTCTCAGAACTATTCCAGACTGACTGTCTCAGGATGCTCAGCAGTCCTGTTCTTTAATGTTTCCATCTTTCAATTAGGAAAGAGAGACCCAAAGATGCCATGTGGCCATGCAAAATCCACTCATCCATGAGCTCAGCTGGACCCAATGTAGGTCACATCTTCTGACTAGCCCCATACCAGAACATATACCCAGAATTTCTTGGGAGATTTAAAAGTGGTGTGAACATTCCCAGACACACATGCAGGGTGCACAGCAAGAGCTCCTAGCATGCATGGTCAGGTGGAACACAAGCCTGAGACTGAGAACATATCCTGCTTTCCTTTATACCTGCCACGGCAGCAAGATCAGGGCAGTGAAGAAGGCAGGTGTGGCACCATGTGGTGTGAGTCAACCCACAGCCTTGCCCCCATCAGAAATGAACCCCTGTAGGAGCCACAGAGGCCCTGACTCTGGCAACACCAACAAAGCAACTCCACGCAAGGATGGTGCTGTACCAAGCCACAAGGACAGTGCTGCTGGCTGCCCACCTCACCATGTGGGCTCTCGCACTGCCATTTCTCAGGCAAAAGTTAAAGATACTATCCAAGGGGGGACACTGACCCTGGGCCAGTGCCTAGGATCCCCATGGACAGGGCTCTGACACCACCAGGCAAAGGTAAGCCATCCCCCTGACACAGTTCAGACACTCAGCTGTGAACTAAACTCTGTCCTCCCAAAATTCCTATGCAGAAGCCCTATCCCACGGAATGGGATCTGGAGACGGGGCCTGGGGCAAGTGATTAGGGTTGGGTGATATCAGAATGGTGAGATCCTCACACTGGGGTCAGCACCCTTATAAGAGATACCAAGAGCCTTCTCTATCTCTCTCTTCTGGCCACACAAAGACACAGCAGAAGCACCATCTGCATGGCAGAAAGGGCCTCGCCAGAGCCAGAACACCAGTCTCCAGAAAAAGAAGGAATAAATTGCTTCCAAAGTCTCACATGTAGATTTGTCATGACAACCCAACCACAATGAGAGGCTGCTCTGGCAGAAGGGCCACACAAGTGTGCCAGGAGCACAAGACCCTCAGGAAATGGTTCAGGCGCAGTATGATCATTGAGGCACCCAACACACATGCACAACTTCATGTGTCCAAGTTCACAGAAAATAGTAAAACATAAGTCCATAGACTTACACTCAATGAACAGGCCCTAGAGGGCTTCACCCAAATTTACCCAGAGTTCACCTCCATGTCAAAGCTGGGCTTAGTGGAGGCAATCAAGGGATTCTTACCTTCACACACATAATGTGAACATCTTACAATAAGAATTCATGCACTGCATGTATGAGTATAAACAAAAATGAAGGAGAAGCTACAAAAACACCAAGCTCTTGAGATGAGAGAAAAATGCCAAAAGTGCCCAGCCTGGTGAACAGGGAGCCTGGATGAGTCAGGGTACCCACTGCACCCTGCTCAGCACAGCACAAGCCCAAACAGGGACACAGGGCAAAGCGAATGTGGAAAAGGAGGGAGACAAACCACAAGAAGCCCTGGAATTCAGAACAGGCTCTGTCCTGGGGGAACAGAGTGCAGAGCTCAGCCTCCCGCCACCTGTCCTGAGCTCTGCTGAGGAGGAGAGCCACTAGAGTGGAGGATCATGGAGGATTTCTGCACAGTCACAGTCTTCAGCGCATCTCAAACCGAAGACCAGAAGCCCACATACCTCCGACTGGCAGGAAGAGTGTTTATTTTTCAGAAGCCTCCTGACCTGTGTGTGGTTAAAGCTACTCAAAGATGCTTACCCAGGGCGCTCCAGGGATTAGCTAAGTGCTTGTAACTAGAAGGAGTCATGCCAAGTGCCATTACAGCCTAAAAATAACACCGACAGTCCATTCTGAAACTTGCACTTCACAACTATAAAACAGAAGGCATTTGGGGCCTCCGGAGCCTCCAACACGGAGATGACAGGAATGTGACAGTTCCAACTGCAGCCCAGGCTGTGACACCTGCTGCGGAAAACTCTGGCTTCAGCTGCAAAGCCTTTCACATCCTAACGGGGGCTTTCAGGGAAAAAGTCTTTTTGTTCCATCCGCAGCTGAATTTTGACGGAAACTCAGCTGCATGCAGAATAGACGAGGGCTGGGGATCATGCCCACCGATCTACCCCTGAGGCAAAGGCAGTTCCAGCCACAGCTATTTTGGGGTCCTACAGCAGATGCCACAGCACTTACCAAAGACTAAGTGCCAGTTACACCAAGTCTGAAAGACACAAGACCCAGAGGACGGCAAAGTCTAAAGTGAATGAAACACCAATAGCCACAAAACCAATTAACAACTGAGAAACTGTGAGCTTTTTTCCCAAGATATTATTTTTTCCCTCAAAGAATAAGAACCCATAGGGCTTAACCACCATCCAAAACCAGAATGGAAGAAAACAACCCATGCAAAATGGGTTTTTGTTTTTGCAAAAAGTATGTCAAAACAGGAATGAAAAATATTAGCAAAATCTTGGGCTAAAAGCCAAAACAATGGCGAGTGCTGGGGGCTACAAAGCCATGGGGCAGCCCAGTCTTTCCTCAATAACATAATACAACTGCTTGAGAAAAGGAGATGCAGGCCATCCTGGACTGACAGCGACATACTCTGGAATGCAGTGCCAAGGACAGGGGAGAGGCAGCCACCGCTTTCCTGGAGATGGGGGATTAAGTAAGTAACTTCATGCAATGCAGCAGCCTCACCCTGGGGTCAAGCTCTGACTGGGCCACCTGCAGGGGCCATGCCAACTACACATATCCCTGAAGCCACCAAACAGGAAGTCTTGTCCTGAGGACACAGCCACCAAGTCTTCAGGGGACTCACAAAGGGCATCAGCCCACCTGACTGCCCTGTAATGTCCTGGCCTTGATAGATAAGTAAGATGTCCCACTGACACATCTTCCACAGTTGCCCATTTCCCACAAGCACAAAAGTCACTCTTGCCCCATGGGACAATTCAGCTTTGCCTCCCTCCAGATCCATTCACAGACCAAAGGCTCCCGGCAACAAAGGCCTGGCAGGCCTTCGTCCCATGGTAACCTGCCCCATAGTCAATAGCATTTTCACATGGAAACAAAATCACATCAATTGAGGAGGAAAGGACATGGAGGCAGGTGCTTCTCAGATTTGCTACCTTCCAAACGCCAACAGCACAGTCACACTTGGCCTCAGGGCCCACTCATGAGGCCATGAGTGTTCTTTACCAGAACACTCTCCCCTGGATACCCACATGCCTTGCTTCCTCATCCACCTCCAAATCATGGGTCACCAAGTTTCCAGCTGGGCCTCCTGACCATCCTAACCGTGGCCCCAGCACCCAAGCTTCTCCCCCATGCTCACCACCACCACCATGCTGCCTTGCAACCCACCACTCTCAGATGCTCATGCTCCACCTGTTGGGTTATAATCTTTCTCCCTCAACTACAATGAAAGCTGCCTTAAAAAGCAGGGTACATTTTATAATTTGTTGTTTTTTCACTGGCGCAATCATAGGCTTCCAGAAATATGAGTAGAACAAAGGAAAAACCAGGACACCTTTCCAGAGCAATATCATCCAGCCGAGCTCTGAAAAGTCTGAATTCAGACTGTTGGATTCAAAGTTGTGTTACTGATTAAATAAAGCTATTCAATAAATAATTTCTCAAAGTTCAGCACTATAACCTTGTGCTACAAAACCAGGTATTATGTGAAAATTCGGTAAAAAGAAAATATTATTCCCAAGGCAAATTAATGCACAGAAATCTAACTATAACCATTTTTAACAAGACAATCATATCATTCCTAAAAGATATTCAACTGTGTACAGATAACTCCACATATAATTTATACAATAAATGGGGCAATGATGTATTAGTAAAAAAAACTTCCCATCGAAAATAATCAAGACTGGTTATTGATCCCAGAAGGTGGTTAAAAGGGGAATTGAAATTACATATATTTCAAATATCTTAAAACACAAAAATATACAAGTATTCCCTAAGCTACAAACATCTTCAACTACAGGTCAACTAGAGCTTCACCTTATATTTTTTGCATAAAACACACCCCACAATACATAACTCATGACCTTTGGGTCTGTTTCCTTGAAGTAGGAACCTGCGGGCTTCTTACAGTTTACAACATTTCCTCCAAGTCTTTCATAGCCAATTTGCCTGATTCAATGGCAATTTTTCAACAATTTCCCTTTGAGACTTTCCAAAGAATCCACCTTTGTATTCACAGGAACGATGCTTCCTCTATACACCCACTTTCCATCAGCCTCCACAAGATCTGAAGTATGTGACAACACCAGGTGCAAGTGGCAGGCACAGGCACATTTAGGAGGGGCCAGCGCCTCTGGCAGCAGGCCACAGGAGCCAGCGCCACTTCCACCCCCAAACAGGTGTGAGTGTTGGGGGAGGTGGGAGCCATGCCTGCAAGGCACTGCGCATACCCCTCGCTTGAGGGTGGGCACATAGATGACCATCTGCATCCTTTAAAGACATGCTTTTCCACATGGGATAACTTCAAACTTTTTAAAAATTAAGAATGGCTCCGTAGTATAAGACTCATACTCACAGTGCTGCAGGATTTATTCAGAATTTTCAGAGTGTACTGGTCAGGCCCATATGTCAGGCAGAGACATGGACCTTTCAGAGCTGCCATCCTGCTGCCCACACACATACACCCAGTACTACGGACTCCTTGCTACCCATACATACTGGCCCCATGCTGCAGTGTCCAGAAAGCAGGAATTACAGGGAACGACGCATGCATTGGTCACACTCATTTTCAAAAAGCAGACTCCACAAACCTCAGAATCATTATTTAAAATTAAAAAAACCTGCTACAGAGCTAACATCTTACACTCAGAAATCACCCCATTTCTCAAATTCTAACTCCACCCGCCATCCACCACATGGCCTTCTACCATTCAGCAGACCTCTCCAAGCCTCAGCCCCTCCCCGGGAAAATGGAAGTCCTGAGCATAGCAACAAAGGGCTCAACAAGTAAGTGGCAGCAAGGGAAAGGCTGTTGCAATGAACCACAGACAGCACTCCAGGACGATCACCAAGGCACAATCGTGCCTAGACAGAAAGCAAAGTAAAACTTTTGGTCTCCAGCACTCATTCACTAAACCAGGCCTACAGAAACTAGTACTTCCACTCTGAACTAGGTGGCCTGTGAAGTGAACTGCTGCATAAAAACACAACATATCATCACAAGAAAGCATTTATGTGTCCCCTGGCCTTGCTCCAGAGGAGACAAGTCCAGCTGCCTCTGAACACTTACAGGCACAGACCCAAACAGTGCCAACTGATGGAAAGAAAGTAAGCAAAGAAGTGAGAGCGCAGACTCAGCAGCAAGACTGCCCTAGAGGTGGCCAGGCCCAAGTTCAGATCCCAGCTCTGCCTCGGCTTCCTGGTCTGTGAAGTACGACCACACCTCCCAACCTAAACACCACCACATTAGGAATGCCAAGCCCCTATGGGGCCTCTAGGATGATCTCTGCATCTCTGGGACAATGTCCAACATCACCCCCCACAAACCTCTACCAATTGCTTGGACACTGTCAGATGGCAGGCCAATTCTAGTAACACAAAGCAGAGAGGGTAAATCTTTAAACAACAGAACCAGAGTCTAAAGCCAGAGAAGCAGGAAGGACAGTAGGCAAGATGCAAAATCCCTGCAGTGGGGGGAACAAAAAAAAATCAACTCTTGGGACATAATAGGAAGGGAAACCCTCGTACACAAGCAGCACCTGTGGACAGACTTGGGAATCCTGTGTCTGAGGCAAATCCAATTGCAGTGCCAGGAGGCAGTTAGTTCCAAGCCCTGCAGAGCCCTCCAACACAAACACACAGTGACATTCTAGCCCTAGAGACTTCCTACCTGTTGGGGCAGGCAGTCACTGTGACAAACCTAATGTGTACTACATTCCCAAGACAGACAACAGGAGTAAGGCATGTGCTCCACACAAGCCGTCAGGAACCCTCTCTGAAATGGTGACACCTAGCACAGATTGAGTGACACAGAAGTGAGTAGCGCAAGCTCAGATAACAGAATTTACAGAAGCTCCAGGTCAAGTGAAATTGAGCTGTAGCCATGGGATGACTGGAGAATTCCACACAAGGACCTTCCTGGAGAGAGAAAATACATTGTCTCAAGGGGGGCCTGTGCCCCTCTCCTCATAACTCACAGCCACACCTAGAACCTGGGTGGTTCACAGTATGCAAATGCACACAGTGCACACTGGCAGACTCAGAGAATGCCTAAGTCTCAGGCTGATGACTCAGGGGGCTCAGGAAGACACTGCCTGGAAAAGCCAAGATAGCGCTGCCACTATTGTGTCCACCTGCCCCCCACCACGCCATCACCTGGATGCCACCTCTGTGGAGCTGGAGGAACTAGACCATGAGCAGGAGATGACACAGGTTTAGCACATGAGCTTGGGAAGAGCAAATTCTGTACCCTACATGGCTTCACAATGAACCAACACATTAGCCTTGGCACAAAAGTACACAAGTGTGGATTTTAGTTCTGCAGGATGGAACAGGGTGGGAGATAAGAGTTCTGTGAGGTGGCAAACTCCCAATACTGAGAAGCACTGTGGCAAACTAGGGCTGGCTGCTGGGGGTGGGGCAAGACAGAGTGCCTCTGGGGACCACAGGGAGGTGGGCAGCAACAGGACTACCCAAGAACATAGTTCCTGCTGCTCTGCCTTGACTCAACTGTCATTTCACAGTTCTTCTGCCAGGGACGGTCTCCCATCCCTGGCCTGGTGAGGTCCAGATTTCATCAGCTGTCCAAAGCCAGCAACAAGGCTTAACTGGCTCCAGGCAAACGAGCCTCATGGGTCATCCACACACACATGTAAATAAAATGAAGAAATTTCAAATTTACAGTTGCTGCCTTCAAATTCTTTCTCCCAGCTCAGGAAGGATTAAACGGACTTCAAAGCAGCCTGGGTCCCAATTAAGCCAGTGTGACCACCGTAGGGATGCTGGAACACTCCTCTGATTAACAAGAGGCACGCTTTGAACTGTTCATGCTAAAAAAAGCTCTTAGAACCTCTCAAACAAATGCCATAATTTCTCTCCCACTTCCCTAATTCTTTGGAAAAGTTGATCCTCTGAATGCTTTAAACATTCGGAAAGCAGCTGGATAACAACCCCAAACACAATTTCAGCACGGAGCTCAGAACAGAAGCAGGAGCAGAGGGCCTGGCACAACTGTACACAGCAGGCCGGGCTTCCAGGACAGTGCTAATGGGCTGAGAATACACTGCCAGGAGGCCAGCAGAGCTGTGCTGACAGAAAGGCCTGGACAGAACACCGGACTCTCACTTCACCTCAGCCTACATGACCCCAAAGAAACAGACCTCACACCTCTAGAGGACCCCCAGGGAAAATAACCTCAAGGACAGGCACAATCTGGCCCTGGAGAACATCCTGACACCTACTCAACACTGCTTTACAAAGCACCTGTACAAGGGCTGGAGTGGTAGCTCGGCAGTTACAGCACTTGCCCAGGCATGTGCCAGGACACAGGTTCCAACCCCAGCACCATGCACACAACGAAGTGTCGGAGCAATGAAAACTAAATAAATTTGAGTCTCTCTTTATCTCTCTGTCCCTCTCAAAAAAAAAAAAGCACCTGTACAGAAATGGCCAGAGGTGCTGGAGATTGGGGTCAGCACAACAAGCAGAATCCTCCCTCAACACCAGGGGCAAGCGTAGCTCACAGGGCCAAAATGCCCAGATGGGCCACACAAGCTCAGAATATGCTACTGTGGAGTGAGTGGCATCCAAGGATAAGAAGATGCAAGTTGAGAAAAAAAGTCCCATACAGCAGTGACTCACTCTGTGCAACATAGCTGTAGTCGGAGGTGGGCTTGAGCACTGGCTGGGGACACTGATCACACTGAGGTCAGCTCACAACAGTCCCACTTTCTACTGTGCCTTTTAACATTAAGCATTGGATAAGTCCTCCTGTAATACATGCAGCCCGCCCCCCAGCCCATCTACTCTTACCTATGAGTATTTCTTTCAGGGGAAGACGTAGTAGATTAAAAATCAAGTCAATCTGGCTGCTGGGGAAACAATCAAAGCAATGTGCGAACAAAGGATGTGAACAGATACAGCAGCTCAGAGAGAAGCCATCATTAGTGAGATGCTCTCTTTGAACTCGCTGAGTAATAAAGGGAGAGAAAAGGTCTCAGAACTGTCTAAAAGCAAGAGCCACATATGGGCAAACCTGGACTATGGTTGCAGGTTGGCCTTGAGCTTGCTGCGTGGCCCTGGGCTAGTTACTTAACCTTTCTGAACTTTCACTATGCATCTTTAAGTGAGAGTAATGAACTAGGATGCCACATCCTGATTTGTGATTCTCTCCAAAAACAAAAGCTGCCTAGAATCTGTTCCCTCTTATTATAGAATGATGTGACAGAACAAGATTCTAGGCAAAGGGTATATGTAGTGAGGGCAAAGTCCCCAGGCACAGCCATATGAGGGGGACCCTAGGAAGGCTGAATCAGCAGGCCTGGAGCAGGGAGAGGCAGAGGGCACAGGGCGTGTGCAGGACTGCAGTGAGGATTCCCTATTTGATTCTAATTGTGATAAAAAGCTCCTGGATGGATGGTTTAGGCAGGAGAATGAATGCTCAGCAATGTATTTTAAAAGGAGATGTATACCAAGTTCACACTAGTGCTGCTTCTAACAGGGAGAAAAAACAACCCAAACACCCAGCAAGGGCAGGGAAGCTGGGTGAGGGGAGCTGGGCTAAGAAACGAGGACCTCCTCTGGGCAGAGCTGCCATGTTCATCTCTTCTTCTCAAGGCCCCTCTGAGTGCAGAGTGGCCTGCAAGTCCTGGAAGGGCGGCAGGAATCATCAGGTAGCCACTTTAGAAAGGGTATGTAAATGGTGTGACAGCAGTGGGGATGGGCCAGGAGCAGAATGACCTGAGAGAAACTGAGGGGATGGAACCAGCCATGTGATAGACAGGTAGAGGGGAGGGTCAGGAACAAGACCTAGGAAGCTGGCTGGGCAGAGCAATGGAGCCAAGCCGCAACATGGACCACAGGAAAACAGCTGCCCAAGGCCATGGCAGGCAGAAGCATGGGCACTCAATAATAGAATGGCTTCCTTTTCTCAGCATTTCCAACACCACTGCTGGAAGACAGATAATTTGCCAAGACTGGCAGAAATCAACAGGCAGGACTCCATGGGGCCCTGTGTTCCTCACTGCTACACTTTCAGTGGAAAGCGGAACTAGGGAGAAGACTCAAAGTCCCAACACTCACTGTGAGAGAAAAAGCAGGTAGGACATTTGCTGAGCTTCCCGAGGCCAGTGCTATCACTATTCACATTGTACAGATGCAGTTCAACAACTCAGCCAAGGGGCAGCAGCAATATCAAACCAGGCTCCTCACCAGAAACTAAAAGACTGGTCTGCCTCTGGGATGCGGGAACCAAAGTGCATGCATGCACACACACAGTCATTTCTCCCCTGAGAGCACCCCCTACTTCCAGGGGGGAAAGCTTCAGTGTCCACTCACTACATAAGGCAGAAAAACACTGCAGCTGAAATGAGTAGTTGCCAGGCTTGCTTGGTCTGGGTTCCACTGCTACGGCATTTCCTGGGGCCTCAGAGAGAGAACAAAACCCACCCTGTTGCACCGCTGGAAGGGCACCTGAGAACAGAGAAAACATGGCAAACCAGCCAATTGCAATCTTGGCTGTCCAGGGTCCACTACAGCCACTCGCCACGCTGAACCTAAGCCGGAATCAGAGCCAAAAGCAAGCAGAGTTATGACGTCCACACAGGTGGGTCCCTGAAGTGGTGCCCTTTGTGTACCAAACTAACCTTTTCCAAACAAAATAGGCACTGCTTTCCAAATCCAAGGGGGACTCCAATATAAAAGGCGGATGAAGCAAAACAGATTTTTTAGGAAGACATGGAAAGCCACTCGGCAGCCCCTATACCCATGGAAACTTGCAGGGTGCAGGGTACAAGGCAAAACTCAAATTACTTAATCCCAAAACACATCCTTAGATGTGAACATTCTCAGTTAACAGAATGTTCACAAACATCACCAGCCACACAGTGTCTCACATGACTCTCAAGCAGGAAGGACAGGAGCACCATGGCCACTGGACAGAGGAGATGGCTGTCTCTGGGCGGCACGTCACTGGTAGCTGCTGAGGCAGAGTACAACCTAACTATGAAGGCTGCTCTTACCATAATGCTATCCTCTGAAGCAAGGAACCAACTCTCACCAAGGTCCTGAAAAACAACGCAGCTTCATGGGATAGTGAAGGACAGGTAGAAGAGGCCAGGAGAGCCATCAGAGGTCCTGGTCTGCTTCTCTCCAATGAGCTGGTGATAACAAGATGGAGATGGACAGGATGTGACCATTACACTGTTCAGGTTCAGAGATGGGGCTACACAGGGAAAAGGGACTACTCGTGTGACCTGGGAGAACAGGTACATGAGGATGTGGCCCCATATGCATGCCTGAACCCAGCAGCCCAGTCTGCTTGCCCCAAGGGTGAATCATGGTCAACTTTGTGGGCCTGGCTTCGCATGGTTATCTCCCCAACACTAGACATTCTAGAAAACAAATAACTCAGGCTTCAAGAAGGCTCTGAAGTGCAGTATCCTGCAGACTTCCCAATATGCTCAGCCAGAATCACCTGCTCCCTGCACTATGCAGCTCAAGCCAGGTGTTCCCCAGGAAGCTCTTTCTTTCCTAAAGATACAAAAGCAAAAAAAGGTCGCACGAGGCATTTTGCATGACTCCATTTAGTGAGCACCACTCAGCACCCAAACCTCACAAGCACTATCTTGCTAATTCACATGGCCTGGTAGAGCTAGATCATTCCCAACATGGAAGCTACAAACTAAATGCACAGCTCCTCGACACTGGTGGGCACAGCACTAAGAACTGGTCCCCATCCTGGCGTGGCCACCTGCATCCTTAGGACAGCTGCAGCCTCTCCCCAACACATTTGCTCATTGAGTCTAACAGCACAGCCCATCTCAACAGGTAACAGGCAGGACTGAGTCATGCTACAGAGCTCAGTAGTGACAGGCATCTGTGAAGAGAGGTCAGAGGGTAACAGGGTGCTGCGCCAGGCAACTCACAGGAATATGTGCTCCAAGTTCTGCATGCCCGGGAGGCTATGGCAGCCAGGCAATCCAGGAAGAGGCAGTCCAGCACCCTAAATGCATACCTCTGGCTGCAATAGCAGCCCCTGCTGGCATCCCCAACACTAGCAGCCAACTCTCCTGTCCTTCCATTTGTAGAGCCATTCCTACTCAAGTGACACAAACAATGAAGAATCAGCAATAGCCCCTGCCACCCTGCATCTCCTGCACCAGGTCCCCACCCCAGCAGCAAACACTGGAGGCCCCTGAGCCAAGCCCACCAGGAACAATCTCCTCTCAGGCTGCACCACAGCTTTCTTGGGACGTCACTCCAACCTCCCAGGATGAAGAAAACTTGGCTCTTGCTCCTTATCACTGCCCTCAAGCCTGGGCACACCGCCCCAATCACCGTAGACAATGACACAGCTAAACCCCAAGACTGGAGAGTTCTCATCCGCTCTGGGGTCAACCCACTCACACTGATGCCACATAGCAAACTGTGATTATTTCTATTTCATGCGCTACTTTGTGTCATCTCCAAAATTAATGATGGCTTTTCATTTTCAGGTCTGTGTAGTTACTACCAATTCCCACCACCACCCCACCACCCCCAGCTCTGTAAACTGTCAAATCTGCTCCCAAGATGTTAGAGATGCCAGGTTGTCTACCAGTTTCACCCTCAGGCCTACCTTCTGCTCCAAGGAGGACTGAAGACCCTCTGCCAGAAACACGAGTAGCATCTCTAACTCTCACTCCCCACAGTTTAGGTCCTGTCCCCTGTACCCGAAGTTCTTCTTCATCAGCTACTCACTCTTCTTTTTTAGTAGAATACACCTAACAAGATACATTTTTTGAGACTTTGCAAATCTCAATGTACCTTCATTCTGCTCTTCCACGGACTTTTTAGTCTGACTGGGTTGAGTGCCAAGTGCTATGGCATATATCCCTAGCCCTAGCACTTGGGAGGCCAACACAAGAGGGTCTTAAGTTCAAGGCCAGCCTGGGACACTTAGCAAAACCACATCTCAAAAAATAAAAAGTAGGATGAGAATGTTTTCCTGTAAGCTCTGGAAGATTGCTCTAGTCTCCACGAGACTCTGATGCTACTGCTGAAAAGGCTAACGCCATTCACTCACTACACTCACTCTCTGAAAGCTCAGCGGATGGGCTCTGTCCAGCAATCACAACCTCACGACATGTGCCTTGCTAATGGCCTACATCACTGACTCTCACGTACTTGACAGGCCCCTTTAGTCTTCAGAATCCTTAGTTCTAGGGAAAAGTTTGGACTGCTTCAAGGTAAAGTGCTTCCCATTTCCCTGCTCAGCTTTTTGAACATGGTCCACCCGGGCTGACCCTCAGGCTCTGTTTTTCTCACTCCACGCTTTTGCTTTTCTTCCTGAGAAATTTCCTCAGCTTTCCAACACGCACGTTGATTTTCTTCCCCACAGCTGTTCAGTGTTGATTTCCCAGTGGTCTCCCGGTTCACCGAATGTTCTTCTTTCATAGAAGTCTTTGCTTGTTAAGATACCTACTTTTTATTTCTCTGGGGATGTTTATAAGAGGTTTTTTTCCTTCCAGCTTTGTCCTTGCATAATTTCCATTTCCTCTAAATTTCCTTTACCTCTGGTGTGCTTCCCTAGGCATGAATTAAGATAGTTCACCACAAGAGAGATGAGAGGTCTCAGCACCATTGTGTCCTCCTTCTCAATATGGTCATGTCATCTAGTATCTTGCTCAGTGGACAACGGTCTGCCTGCCAGGGATCTGTGCCAAGCAGGACAAGATCTGATTCCTCAGCATCAATCACATGCAGTCCGCCTCCTCCCCCTCACTTCCAAGAAGGTACGCCACCCTAAAGGGCACCGACACAGGGACAGCAGCACCACCCTCTGCCCCGGACCTTCTAGTCTCCACTGGGCTGAGTGGAGCAGCCTGTTCACTGCATTGAGCTGGGGAGAGCCCAGGCACTGCCCATCTTACAGTTGACCAGTGCAAATCATTCTTATTTATTCACTACACTATGGAGGCGTGTGATGCTGCAGCTCCTGAAAACTCAGCAGTGGCATAAAGCAAGTTGGCTCTTGACTTTTGCCTCCCCGAAATTAGCATTTGGTTTTCTCACATCTTTAACCAACTCTTCTAAAACACATTCCACCTTACAAAGTAGACACACTACTGCTTTTTACTTTTTCTCTATTCACATGAGTTTTTGCTTTTTTTCTTTTTTGGAACATGGGGTTGAACCCAGGGATGCTGAGTTTTATTCCTAGTCCTGTTGTTTTTACATCAAGACAACATCTCACTGAGTTACTCAGGCTGGTCTTGAACTTGCCTCAGCCTCACAAGTCATGGGATTACAGGCATGTGCCACCACGTCTGGCTTAACTTCTACCTTTTAAAACAAACTCTCTTCACTGTTGTGGATTAAGTTTCAGGAAGATGAGAAACAGATGTGTACTGAACATCCAATCCACCATCTTTACCTTAATTTCCCTTGAACCATTCTCCAACCCACCCTCCATCAAAACGATTTTAGGGAAAAAAAATTTGACAACACAATTTCACATTTTACCAGTAAGCTATACATACATACTCCTTAGCCTTATGTGATGACTGCCCAAATAAGGGCCCACACCGAACCTAACAGCTTAGGAAATTCCCACCAACAGGGGTCAGGTCATTCCTTCTCAGGCCCTGATCCCTCCAGTTCTCAATAAACCCCACAATCACCTAGAAAATGTACAAAATAACCCAAGCAGAGGAAATACAGATGAAATGAAAAATAATCCAATGGACAGTCCACAAAGTCAAAACTCAACTCTTTGAGAACTCTATTAAAGCCGATGATGTCTGGAGATAGTGATTAAGATAAAAAGAAGATGGGCTGGAGTGGTGGCTTGCCAGTTACGGTATTTGCCTGGCATGCAGGAGGATGTGGGTTCAAATCCCAGCACCACATACCCAACGAAGTGTCGGAGCAACAAAAGCCACATTAAAAAAACGAAATAAAACTGATGCTCTCTTCTCTCCCTGTCCCTCTCTCTCTCTTCAAAGAAAAAAAAAAGAAAGAAAGAAAAGAAAAGAAAGACAAAGAGAAGGCACAATGGCCAGTATCAGGACAGAAAAGAGGATAGCCATTATGGATCAAATCCAAACGTATACATAAACTCTCAAACATGAAGTCAGGGAGGCAAAGGAACCGTAACCACAAGTTATTTCTGTCCAGCAGGACTGGAAGTTGGGTTAAGAAATTATTAATTGTGTGTTATACCATCCTGTAATGATTTTTAAAAATATTTACCTACACTATTGTATTTTAAGGGTTAAGAAGAGTTCTGTGAATGCTGGAATAACGAAGCCATACTTATTTTCTTAACTTTAAGAATCTATTGTCGGGGGCTGGAGTGGTGGCTCAGCGATTACAGCGCTTGCCTGGCATGCACAAATACACAGGTTCAAACCCCAGCACCCACATACACAACTAAGTGTCACAGCAATGAAAGCCATGTGGTTTTATTGAAAACTCAATAAAAATTGATTCTCTCTCTCTCTTACTGTCCTTCTCTCTTTAGAAAAAAAAAGAAAGAAAAAAGAAATCTATTGTCTTCTTGAAACTTCCTGTATTAATAAAAAGAAAGTACCTAAAAAAATACAACAATGAAACAGGGAATGCACCCCCCAATTTCACCATCAAGAACCACTGCCATTCAGCCCTGTGATGGAGGAAGGCCCTGACCTACAAAACCTGACACAAAAACTAGGAAACAGAGCTGCAGATATGGCTTAGTGGTAGAGCGTTTGGCCAGCATGCATAAGCACTTCGGTTCAATCCCCAGCATCATAAAAAAAAAGAAACAAAAGGCATAAAGATTGAAAAGATGCAAAACTGTCCCTATTGGCAAACATCACTGTTGCTTACATAAATTCCTAAAGAATTTAAAGTCAACATTTTTTTAAATTGTAGCTTCTCATATATTTGCAGCAAATATCCTAAAACGATATTTGTACACTTCTATTCAAAACAATCAACAATGCAAAATGCTTAGGGTTAAATTTATCAAAAGGTATGCAAGATCTCTTTATAAGAAGATAAGCAAGGGGGTGGAGCGGTAGCTAGGCAGTTGCAGTGCTTGTCCAGTATGTGTGGGTATGCGAGTTCAAACCCCAGCACCACATACACAATGATGTCTCAGAGCAACAAAGGCCACATGAAAAACTAAATAAAAATAGTTTCTCGCTTTCTCTCACTGTCCCTCTCTCTTTAAAAAAAAAAAAAAAAAGGAGGAGGAGAAGAAGATATGCTTGGTGAGCAGTGTGGCAAGAGTTTTAAGATCACAAGAGACATTCAGCCTTCTCAAGGCTGGATTTGCACAGGCAAAATGTTATCAAAACATATTCCAGAACAGCACTTCAGTGAGACCCTTGGGGCTCTGTGAATGTCTTCACATTCTGGGATCCATCTGAATCTCAGGAAAAGCAATGAGCAAAATTCTCAGGAAATAATTTGGTCACATTTTTCCATGTCAGAGACCATGAGCTCTTCCAGATGAAAATGAGTATAGTGCAGAGGTACAGGGGTAGCTTTGGCATTATCTTCCTTTAATCTGAATCTAGCATCATCTAGGCTGGATGTCAAGTGGGGAGGCCCTTCAGACTAGGCCCTGAAATCTCGTGAACCAAAAAAAAAAAAGGGGGGGAGGGTACAACCTCAGACTTGATAACTTTTTAAATGTTCCTGGAATATTTTGTCTCACTCACTACTGTATGTTTGTTGTACCTCAAGAATGCTTTCTCCAGGCTAGAGTGGTGTGGCTCAGAGGTTGAAGCCCTTGCCTGGCATGCACAAAGACCCAGGTTCAAACCCCAGCACCACATATACAACTAAGTGTTGGAGAAACAAGGGCCAGCTGAAAAAAATAAATAAATAAATAAATAAAGTCAATTCCATCTTTAAAAAGAATGCTTTTGTTATGAAAATTATGTTCGGTTTCATCAATCAGATGTTAATATCCATGAACTTCTTTGAAAAAGGCTTAAACAGTATCCTTAGTGATATTATGTCTAATATTTTAATTACCTTTTTAATCTTTGTTTTGGATACCACAGAAACAACTCAATTTCCTTGTCACTTGTATTATTCTTATTATAAAACCATATCAGCCATTTCACGTTTGAAAATTATCAGTAATCAAGTAACATTGCCAATAAGCCTCTGTCATCTCTGCACAGTTTTTGCTTCATTCTTAGAACACTTGCCTGGAAGCTAAGTGTGAACAGCAGGCCAGGATTCACATCGTCAACAGGAAAGAGCAGATGCAAAGGCTCAGTCAGGCAAGGACCCCACAGGCCTCTGACCAGTGACACAGGGCATGGCTGAGAGGCTACACTAGATAGTTTCCAGACACCAGCAGGACTTCCAAGCTCTTTTTAGTCAAGAAACACATGGTTTCAGGAGACTGTTAACCCAAAATGTAATTGGGTAAGGATTAATTATACAGAACTGAATGAACTAAAGAGGGAAATTTTATTGGGATCATTTGTGGGTGTTGATTTTATGGTCTATTTTCTGGATGCATAAGGGAGCAATTATGCTTTCTTCTAAAGCTCTTTAAAAGCTCTTTAAACCACAACAACGAAGTGAACTCAGCTTTGGTAAAAAATAAAGGGAGACATTCTGAATGGTGTCTGACCCTTCCTTACATCCCAGAACTCAGGGGCCCTTCTGAGTCTCCCTCCTCTCCATGGCAGCATGACCATTTGGAGAACTTGAAAAAGAACCACTGCTTTCCCAAGTATCACTGAGAACACCACTTGCTCAGGAAAACATAACAAGGAGTTGGGGATTTAGCTCAGTGGCAGAGTGCTTGCCTAGCATGCACAAGGCCCCAAGTTCGGTTCTCAGCCCTAAAAAAGAAAAGAAAAAAGAAAGCATAACAAGCCACTTCTGAGGGTCCAAGATGGCTGTCCTGACACAGCCCGTGACACCACTACCTCCCAGGAAAAACTGCCCTAGTGCCTACTTTTGGAGTTTCAGACTCACAGGTGGTAGGACCATTTTCTGGAAAGCCAAAAAGCTTCAGATATTTGAGAGACACCAAAAAGAGGGTAATTCACCAAAATGTGTGGAAATGGCAGGTAAACTGAGGTAAGGAGTTTATTCGGTTTGGTTCCTAGCCTTCAGAGCTCAAATAGCAATGGTTTTTTTCCTCTGTTTTTTTTTTTTTTTTTAAAGAGAGAGGGACAGAGAGACAGTGAGAGCGAATCAATTTTATTTAGGTTTTCATGTGGCTTTTGACACTTTGTTGTGTATGGGGTGCTGGGATTTGAACTTGTGTCCTCACATACACCAGGCAAGCACAGTAACCTTTGAGCCACCGCTCTAGCCCAAGCAGTGGTTTTTAACAATCTAAGCCAAGATTCCTTATAAACATTTCCGCAGGTCAATTTTGTAACTGATCACAACTGCACAGTCCGAGGATTTTGCAAAGCCAAATAAAAGTTCTATACATATATTAATACTCTTAATACACCTAACTAAAGTCTGATCTACTGAGATTTAGATTTACATTTCAAATCCACCAGCCTTCTTTTGTGACCTAGAGCAATCCTTCCAGAGACTGTTAAAGCCACAAGGAGGCAGGCAAAATGATTAACTCACATAGAGGGTAAAAGATGATTTGGTATCTTGTATAGCTAGCACATGAAGGTTATTTCTAACTTTCATCACCATTAAGCTATTTTACAACTTGGTAAGTTAAAGAAAACTGATAGTAAAGTTAAGTGATTTTCGCCCACACAAACACAAACTCTAACCTATAGAATATGAATATTTATACACCTGAGGATACTGAACATTGTCCCCAGGTTGGCATTTATTAATAAATTAATTTCAGCACACCCTATCTTATGATAAATACGTGATAATTGGATTTCTCCTCTTGACCAGTCTTAAGACCATACTTGCTTCCTCATTAATTAATAAGAACACTTGACACCTTGTAAACAAATAAACACAATCTGTACAATCCCTATAAGACCACTATATTTAAAATTACAAAAGATTGCTGATAAAAGTAAAATAGAGGTATACCATGTTCATAAATGGGAAGGATCAAGATTACAATGTCACTTCTCTGCAAAATGATCTAAGAATTCGATAAAAACCACAGCAATATTTTGTAGCTATCAATGACCTATTTCTAAAATATATACAGAATAGCAAAGAAATCTAACAGATGGAATGATCTTAAGGGGAAGAAAAAACAAATTTAGGATACTTGTACCACCAGCTTTCAAGACAGCAACGGAATGGCCTAAAGACAAATACACACTGATGGAATGAGCGAGACTTCAGAAAGAGTCCCTCACACATACAGTAGCTTTGACAACAGTGACAAAGATACTGAAAGCTACTCAAAAGGAGTAACTTCTCAAAACCAATAAAAAACATTGATGAGCAGGAAGGAAGGGTGAGCCTTAACCCTAGCCTTAGGCCACAAACAAAACGGATCGTAAACTGTTTATAAAAGATTAAAGCATCAAGCTTTGAGAAGAAAACATAATGACTTTGCAACTACAAGAAGAGATTTCCTAAAGCACAGAAATCACTATCACAAAAGAAAAATAACAAGAAATTGGTTTCATCAAAATCAAATATTTTTACTTCTCAAAAACATAATTAAGAGGCTGGAGCAGTGGCTCAGCGGTTGGAGGGCTTGCCTGGCATGCACGAAGACTCAGGTTTGAACCCCAGCACCACATATACAACTCAGAGAAACAAAAGCCAGATTAAAAAATAAATAAGTAAAACCGATTTTATCTCTCTATCTCCCTCTCTTTAAAAAAAAAAAAAAAAAAAGGAGGGGCTGAAGCAGTGGCTCAGCGGTTGCGATGCTTGCCTGGCATGTGCAAGTGCGCAAATTCGAACCCCAGCACTGTGTGCACAACAAAGTCTCAGAGCAACGAGGGCCATGTGAAGAACTGAATGAGAACTGATTCTCTCTGTCTCTCTCTCTCACTGTCCCTTCTTTCTTTAAAGGGAAAGAGGAAAAAAAACAGGAAAGAAACATTAAGACCATGATAAGTCAGGCATAGTGACACACACCTGTAATCCCAGTGACTTGGAAGGCTGAGGCAGGAGGATTACAAGTTCAAGGCCAGCCTCAGCAGCATAGCAAGACCCTGCCTCAAAAATAAAATAAAATAAAAACAGAGCCTAACAAAAATTTCACAGTAAGAGTTTATTAAAGTTCTCCCCCTCCCTAAAAAAATTAAATAAAAAAGCTGACTACAATCATCAGAACTAACTTTTTGAACCTGCAAACTAACCAAAGGCTTATAGCAATTCAGGGAATGTCTAGTCAAGGAAGTCAGCTGAATCCTGAGAACACTGACCTTCATGGATAAACACTGAGCATCACGGTATCATAATTCAGTCCAGTTCTAGCACCCACTCCAGATCCCCCCAGTAGCCTGGAAAAACTATAGCCCTCGTTCCCAGGACAAAGGCACCAGAATGGAGCTGGCATCATTCCCAAAAGAGAGCAGCCCCTGACCTGTACGAGACCCTCACAGAAGGCTTTTCTTCATTTGCTATTGCTTAATCCAACCTAAAGGGGACCAGACAGCAGAGAGGCCTGAGGTAATAGGAAATAACAGCTGCAAACAAAAGACTAACATAAAAGCTTAAAAGGAGAAGCTAAGAAATGAGATGTGCAAAGGAGATGGCTGAAGCTCCAGTATGCTCCTGGGATCTTAGGGGCAACAGATAGACATGAGGCTATGCACATGCTCAGAAGGGCCTGAAGGCTCTTGCTCACCAGGAAGCTCTGAGCCAGCAGGAGGTAAGAGCTCAGGCAGAGCTTCAATGGCCCAATGTGCACCAGAGCCTCAAAGATAGGCATTTCAGAAAATCTAACATTCATTTTGAGACTCTTCTGTACTAAAAACACAGACCATGGCCTATCATTTACAATGAGTTTCTAGTCAATTAGAATAGTGAAATAAAAACTATCCATAGATCATAGACATTTAATGTCTGGTTAACTTCATATTAGTAATTTTCAAATGTGAAATGCCTGATGTGATTTTATAATAAGAACAGTACAACTGTTGAGGAAAACTCAGTGTTTTTATGGCTTCTGACACAAAAATCAAAACGGAATTAAGCGACTGGGCATGTGGTGCATACCTGTAACCCCAAACAGGTGAGGCTGAGACAGAAAGATCATGAGTTTGAGGTCAGCTCAGGAAGCTTAGTGAAAACTTGTTTCAAAATAAAATTTAAAGAAACACAAGGGCTCAAAATATACCTCAGTGGTAGAACACTTGCCTAGCATGTGCGCGGCCCTGGGTTCAATCCCCAGTACCAAAAGGGAAAAAAAAAGCAATTAAGAAATTAAAACAAAATGCCTCCGAGGATAACTGTTAGCAGACTGTTCATTGCTAGTGAATGGAAATACAACTAATTTTAAAATACCAATCTTGTACACTACAACTCTACTAAAATTATTAATAGTCTTGTGTATCTGTACTCTTTCAATTTCTCCATCTAAAATCAGCTCATCTCCAAATGCAGGTTCCTTCTTCCTTTCCTGTCTTTCACTGCCTTAACTTGCATAAAGGCCCTTGGACAGCACCTCCAATGCTTCTCTTCTCTCCTTCACTCTTTCTGGTCCTCATACTGGACAACCTTGACAGATCTATCTTCTAGTTTGCTAATCCTTCCTCTGAGGCTTGAATCTGCTGCTGAGCTTATCTAAGGAACTTTCATTTCAGGTAACATATATTTTAAATGCAAAATTTGCACTTGGTTTCTTTTTGTCATTTTTTTTTATTGATATTATACATCTACTGACTGCTCATCCCCTCCATGTATAAGCCATACTTTCTTGGTTCCTGGTATGTCTCCTAATTTTTGTGGCAACTCTGGAGATCAGATTTTCTACCCTCCCTGGGATTTGTGACCGTGGCTGCTAGTTATACTTGTTATTTGCTGTGTGGCTTTTTTGAACTAACTCTGTAATGTTGGCATTTGTCACATGTGGCCACTGAAATCTCCACTTAGTTTAGGTGAAAGAAATACAAATTACAACCACAGTGAGACACCATTCATATCCATTTAAGATGACTATAATCAAAAAGCAGATAATAACAAGTGTTGATGAGGAGAAACTGGAACTGTCTTACACTGCAGGTAGGAATGGAAAATAGTGCGGCCTCTGTAGGAAAGAATCTGGCAGTTCCTCAACAAGTTAAATTCAGAGTTACCACGTGACCCAGCAATTTTACTCCTAGGGGATATACTCAAAAAAATTGAAAACATACATTCATACAAAACTAATACATGAATGTTCACAGCAGCATTGGTCAAAACAGCCAAAAAGAGGGACAGCTACCAAAACACCCATCAGCTGATGAATGGATAAACCAAATACACTATTTCCATAGGATGGCTATCATGCAGTTTAATCCAACTACAACATGGAAGAAGCTGGAAACACCACACTTTACTGAGTGAAAGGAGCTAGCCACATGTCATATGACTGCACTCATAAAATGCCCACAACAGGCAAGTGCATGCAGGTGAGAGCAGGTCAACAGCTGCCAGGAGATGATGGGAGGGAGGAAGACATCTGATTTTGGGTATCATGAAAGTGTTCTGGAATCAGATTGTGGTTACAGTTGTACAATCTTATAATAGAAACCACTAAACCACATACCTTCACTGTCCATTTTACAGATTATAAGTTAAAGTTCAACAATAATTTAAAAATTAAGAACATGAAAACGCAAGCCATAGACTGAGTGAGAGTGTTGTCAGGACAACTACTTAACAAAGGACTTGTATCCAGAATAAAAAACCACAAAAAAATTAATAACAAAAAGAGTTTTCTCAACAACTCAATAAAACTCCAAACTGGTGATACACACCTGTAATGCCATCAATTCAGGAGGCTGAGGCAGAAGATCACAAGTTCAAAGCCAACCTGGGCAACCCTAGCAAGACCCTTGTCTCTAAATATAATTTTATTAATTTTTATTGGTGCATTATAATTATATTTAACAGTGGGATCCATTATGTCATTTTTGTACATGAGCCTCCAATATAATTTTTTTAAAACAAAGAGAGAGGGTCAGTTAGAGAAAGAGAGAATCAATTTTATTTAGTTTTCATGTAGGTTTCATTGCTCCACTGTGTACATGGTGCTAGGGTTTGAACCCATGTCCTCACAGATGCCTGACAAATGCCGCAACCACTAAGCTAAAATGACTGGGGACGTAGCTCAGTGGTAGAGTGCCTGACTGGCATGCACAAAGCCCTGAGTTCCATCCCCCAGCACTACCAAAAAAAAAAATCAGGAAAAGTGTGAATTAAAATTCAAAATAGCAGGGCTGGAGTGGTGGCTCAGTGGTTACAGCACTTCCCTGGCATGTGCAAGGATCCAGGTTCAAACTCCAGGACCACAAACACAACGAAGTTCAGAGCAATGAAAGCCACATGAAAAACTAAATAAAACTGATATAAAATTGATTCTTTCTTTCGCTCTCACTGTCCCTCTCTTCTCTTTAAAAAAAAAAAAACAGAATAGCTAGCAATATACAATTACGGAAAAATTTACTTAAAAAACAGCCACACTGATGAAGAATAGTGTCAACGGATCTCAAACATCGCAGGAAAAGCATGATGTCATATAGCCTCACTGGAAACAGTCTGGCAGCTTCTTATAAGAGTTGGACACCTGCTTATTACTAAACAGCCTGGCAACTTTACAACTAGCTGCTGACTCAAGAGAAATAAGATACCAGTACACGTATCTGGATGTGAATTAAGAGCAGCTAGATTACAATAGCCAATAGAAACAATACAAAAATGGATGGATAAACAGATAAGCACACATGAGTTGTTATTCAACAACAAAGAAGAATGAACCACCAGTATACCCCAAAAACATGGCTGAATCTCAAAAGTCTCATGCTGAGCAGGACCAGAGACAGGAGCCTGACACATGAGATGCCAGGCACTGACTTGGGACATCTACAAGATCTCATGCTGCGGTTGTACAGGAGCAGCAGGCCAGGCCACTGAGGCCTTGGCCTAGTCCCAGCCCCAGGCAAAAGAAGGCAGCAATTAAAGGATAAACAGTGCCATTCCATTTATTTACAATTCTAGAACAGACAAAACTAATCCATGGTAACAGAAATCAGGACAGCTATATATCCAGGGGACAGGAACCGCCTAGAAGGAAAGGAAGGAGCAGAAGGAGCGCACTGAGGTAAAGAACACTCTGCACCCTGCCTGAGGATGTGGCTCCAAGATGGCACATTTTCAACACTCGCTGAATTATAAACTTAGGATCACAGGATCTGTCCATTTCACTGCATGGAATTATCATTTCAATTTAAATATTTGAAGAGGAAGTCAGGCACACTGGCACACCTATAGTTCCAACACTTGACAGGGTGAGGCGGGAGAATCACTTGAGCCCAGGAGTTCAGGGCCAGGCTGGGCAAATACAGTGAGACCCTGTTTTGAAAATAAATAAATACAAACATCAATAAAAATTTATAAGGAAACTGAAACAGCCTTATTCGTACTTATTTAAAGGCCACACTGAATGCCATACTAAAGGAAGAGAGCTGCCTCTGGCAATACAAGAGCATCCGCTCAAGATTTCTGTGTTCTGTTGGTATTTTAGTTTTGTGGTGCTGGGGACCAAACCCAGGGCCTTGACTGTGCTAAGCACAAGCTCTACCACTGAACTACATTCCCAGTCTCATGCTTCAAGATTTCTGAGACAAATTTCTTTAAAGCAGATGCCTCTTTTAATCCCAGGACTGAGGATTCATTCCTAAACATGTTAAGGCAAATATGTGTCCTCCACTCCACTCATTGGGGATTTCCACTGCCATCTATGTACCAGATTCACCCCTGCCCCTAGCCTTCCTGCCACACAGTTTGGGGCACTGGAGCCTGCATGGGAATATTTCTGAAGCCCCAGATCACAGCTGGCCACTGCAGCAAACAGAATGGTAGTTCCCAAAATAATTAGAATTACCATACCACCTCTCAATTCCACTTCTGGGCATGTACCCAAGAGTTGAAAGGTATTTGCAAACCCATGTCAGATCACCAATCCCAACAGCTAAAACGTGGAAGCAACCCAAGTGCCCATCGACAGATGAACAGACAAAAAAATGAGGTATGTCCATACAATGAGTTAGTCTTAAAGAGGGAAAAAATTCTGACATGTGCTACAATGTGGATGAACCTTGAGAACGCGATGCTAACTGAAATAAGCCAGTCAAAAAGGACAAATACTGTAAGTTACAGTTGTTACAACATGACCTGGCAAAGGATAGACACAGGGATCAACAGAAAGAATAGACTATCAACAGACCTATGAACACATGGCCCACTGCTTGTCATCAGATACAGAGGAATTCAAAGAGATAATAGACAGCTGTACTGAAATAAGTGACCAACTATCATCAAACTGCACACAAAAATTAACTCCAAATGAACATTAAAGCTAAACCTAGAAAGTCTCTAGAAGCTTAAATTCCACAGACACAAAAAGCAGAAACCATAAAAGAAAAAACTGATATATCTGACTAAATGAAATTAAAACCTTTTACTCTTCAAAAGACACTAGGAAAATGAAAAGAAGCTGCATCCTGAGGGAAAAAAAAACACTCCCCACACTCCAGACAAGAGCCATCCATCAGGAATATATTCCACCACAACCAACCAGAACACAGCCCAGAGACGCACGATATCACCTAACACTCATGTTCAGCACCACCAGGCAGAGCCCCAGGAGAAACACCACAGAGCAACACACTTCCCTCCCATGAACAGCTGAAGAAGGGAGAGGATCTGGCCAGTGTGGGGACCACAGATCTGCAGGTTCTGGTGGGAAGAAAGAAGATCACAGTCACTCTGGAAAAGGGTTCAGCAACTTTTTACAAAGTTAATATATGTTGACCAAGGGGCTGGAGTGGTCGCTTGGCAGTTACAGCACTTGCCCAGCATGAGCTGAGTACATGGGTTCAAACCTCAGCATCCACGTACACAACTAAGTGTCAGAGCAGTGAAAGCCATGTGAAAAACTCAATTAAAAAAAAAAGATTTTCTCTCTCTCTCTCTCTCTCACACACACACACACACACACACACACACACACACTGTCCTTCTCTCTTTAAAAAAAAAAAAACACCCAGGAATCCCTCTCTTAGGTGTCTTTCTAAGAGATAGGAAAATGTATACAAAGACAAGTACATAAATCTTCACAGACGCTTCATCATAAGAAGGGAAAAGGGGCTGGAGCGGTGGCTCGGCAGTTACGGCACTTGCCTGGCATGCAAGAGTACGCAAGTTCAAACCCCAGCACCACGTACACAGCGAAGTCTTGGAGCAATGAAAGCCACATGAAAAACCAAATAAAAATTATTAAAAAAAAAAAAAGAAGGGAAAAAAGAGATTTAAAAAATGGTCCATCCATTCACCGAGGAGGAGAAAGCACAGGTACAGGAGACAACACCACCAAGCACTGTTGAGGCAACACCATGCAGATCTGGATGTGACACGTGGCAAGACCCCATGTCTATGTAATCCCAGACAGAACTATTATAGCAAGAGACAGGCTGAGGGCAAGCAAAGCGAAGCCATCCATTGCCTTCACTGTGAGAAAATCAGAACAGGCACTATGACTCCAAATGTGACACAGCAAACAACTGCCTGTGATCCCGGGACGCCCATGCTCGTCACACGCAATGGCACAAAGAGTGAGCTCGTTTTTATTTAATAATATAAATGTGGGGCTGGAGCGGTGGCTCAGCGGTTAAGGCGCTTGCCCGGCATGCACGAGTACACGGGTTCAAACCCCAGCACCCACGTACACAACTAAATGTCAGAGCAACAAAGCCATGTGAAAAACTCAATAAAACTGATCCTCCCTCCCTCTCTCTCTCTCTCTGTCCTTTAAAATAATAATAATAATATAAATGTGATCCAGAATGAAGGTAGGGGCACTGTGTTAATTACAAGACCTTATCTGAGGCTGAAGGGGAAACTTGCAGAGAGGCAATCAGATACCCCCTTCCCCTCCTTAATTAAAAACCAGAGTTCTGAACCCAAAAAACCAAGAAACAGTCCAGAGAAACCATCCACTGGCAGAGCAGCGAAGAGAGAGAAAGTAAGAAAGCTCAGCCTCCTTAGGAATTGTGTCTCCAGGAATAAAGTTTATAAACAATTCTTCCCAAGGAAGGGAGGGGAGAAGAGCCACATTCCTCCCAAATCCCTCCTGGGCCAAACTAGCGTCACGCCCCAAGGAAGTGGGAGAAAAGGATGTCATTAATAAATTTTTTTCAACTCTCTTTTCAATGGTGCTGAAAAGTATATGCAAATCCACCCATAATTAGGTTTAAAAATTCCATTTTATGGGATAATCAGACTTCAAAAAACTCAATTTTAGTTTTAATCAGATTTTAACAAGGATATTAAGTCCATTTCATTTAGAAATGGGAAAAACTGTGAATTTAACACAAAATGTATTCAAGCTTAGCCCTGGGAGATAATTAAATAAAATTAATTTGGCAAGGGTTGTCAGTAAATGGAAACGCTGCAAACAGTGGTTCATGTTTTTGATGGAAACAAAAGCAATTCTTACTGTACAGACAGACATGAAGCTCACCATTTGCCCAGGAGGGACAGGAAGACCAGAGTTCCTCTCCTCAACCCTTAGCCACAGAGCTTAGAAGGCCTGGAAGGAAGAGACAGGGGAAGTGGGACGGATGGCACCTTCTAGAAGAGCCCCAGGGAACATCTGCCCAGCCCTGCCCCAGGTTGCAGGGAAGAGTCTTGCAGAAGCAGACAGCAGCAGGGCCTCCCGCCTTCCTCAGCCCAACAGCTGGAGATGCACCTCAGGCACCCACTCTAAGAGCCCACCCTCTCCTGGGGGAAATCCCAGAGGGCTTTCCAGGGCCAGTGCCCTCGAGGTCCTCCTGCTCTTGGCTCCCAGAGCCCCATACGGCAGCTCTGCATCTGATGCCAGTATGGAAACCACAAATTCCTGTTCTCTACTGCATCTCAAACTCCACGTCACACTTTAAGCTCTTGACAAATATTTGTAGAATAGAACGAATATGATCACCAGACCCATTCCTGAGAACTTAGCTACCAGCAAAAAGTCAAGACAGAAATGAGTATTTCTCAACTCTGGACAAGGGTTTCACCCTTCAGAATTCTCCAGATAAATTCAGGTCCTCTCCAGATCTGCCTGAGGTCAAAACTCTGACCACAGGAGTGCTGGGGGAACCAGCCCCCTACTGGGCCCACCCTGACAGCAGAGTCTCCCCAGACAAGAGAAGGAAAAAAAGAAATCACCAGGGCTGGAACAGTGGCTCAGCAGTTAAAGTGCTTGCCTGGCATGCGCAAAGACCTGGGTAGAAACCCCAGTACCATATACGCAAGTAAGTGTCGGAGAAAAAAAGGCCACATGAAAAAAATAAATAAAATCGATCCTCTCTATCTTTAAAAGAAAAGAAAAGAAATCACCAGGCTCCTGTGGAGCAGAAAGACACACAGCAAACAGCTGCTGAGGAGAGATCAGGGCTCTGGGCTGGCTTTTATACCAAGGATTCACTCAGCCCAGTGTCCAGGAGCAGAGTCAGCAGGCTCTGGCCCTAAGGAAACCTACCCACCCACTGTTTTGAGGTCTGTTGTTTTTTGGTTTTGTGTTGTTGTTGTTGCTGCTGTTGTTTTCAGTAACGGAGATCAAACCCAGGGTCTTGCACATGATAGGAAAATGTTCTACCACTGAGCTATACCTCCACCCCCCACCATTTTGAAAATAAAGTCTTACTGCTGGCCACAGTGTTCATGCCTGTAAAGTCAGTTACTCAGGAGGTTGAAGCAGAAGGATTGCAAGCTCAAAGTCAGTTTGGGCAACTTAGCGAGATCTTGTCTCAAAAAATAAAAAGGGCTGGGGATGTGGTTCAGTGGTAAAGCACCCTGGGTTCAATCCCCAGTACTGCAAAAACAGTTTACTGGACAGTCACATCTACTGACACGCTGTCCATGATGGCTTTCACACTAGGCTGCTTTGTCCTGCGCCACCCCAGTTTCAATATGTAAAGTCCCAGCACCTCCCTGGCAAAACTCCTTAGTCAGGCAAAACAGGAGGGCAGGGGCCCCATTCTGCATAATAAGGGCAGAGCTGGGTAACCGACAAAGATCTTATGTCCCACACTGCCTTGAAAACTACCTACCTAGTCCTAATACACAAAAACTGTTCCATTACAAAAATGCAAAAAGAAAAACAAACTTACTAAATGAATGAAACAAGGGAAGTTATATTTTCTATTATGGAGTCTTTGTACCCAAAGAATCAAGCTTCGGTCATTTGCAGATAACTTAGTAGCAACCCCTACTGGGACATCTACAACATTGCAGCTAAGCTGAAGTAAACAGTAAAAAACACCAAATAGTAAGAAACACCAGCAACAGCTGCCAGTGACTCTCTTCTTAACTCTTAATTTTCTTATAAGGCAATAAAAAAGTAAGCTTTGATTCAAAGGAAACTACTCTAAAACCAACATGCTACAACTTGTCTATTCTAAAAGATGGTTGATACCTGCATTTTGTAATTGCAATCCCAATAAAGGCCAAAATACTCCAGAGACCAAAGTGCAATAAACTCTAGCAATACAGAAAAAAGTAAAAACTAGAGGGGGCAAATGGGAATACAGAGAATTGCGTGTCTAAATGTCTTCCACACAGACTCATAAACAATTCCTATCAGTTCAGAGGCAGACAAACAGCAATGCGCTGAAAAATTAACTAAGGCGGAAGCCTGCCCCTCCTTGCTGTGGGAGGGTTGTTGATTCTGTGGAACCGAAGGGGAGTGTGCACATAATAAAAAATTAATTGCTAATCTTCTACCTCAGCCGCCTCTGCGAACAAGACAGTATTGTGTTGCTGCCTCAAAAGTTAAATGCTTCTCTCCCAAGGACTGACTCTTGCTCGACCATGCAGCATACTGCATGGAGGCACAAGCCCTGCTTGGAGGCACTCAGCTCCAAATGAAGGTGAGAGGGCCAGCCCTCCTGCAGGCTGGCAGTCCCTCCCTGCCAAGGTGCTACTAAGCCTCCAGGTCTGCAGGAGCTGCCATCAGCTGGTGGGCTTCCTGCCACAGTGAGCTGAGTTCTGCTCAGGCTAACTGAATGGGCGGCCCCCAGCAGGAGTCTGAATGTGCCAGCATCAGGCTGATCAACCACAAAGACACAGGACCAGCTGCACGGCACCATGCAGCCAGCAGATGGATGGAGGTTACTGAGGGCAGAGCCCACCATGCTCCAGATCAGCCAAGCAAACACAACAGGCTCACTTGGATGACCTTGGGCCCCCCCAGCCCCTTTCAAAACCTCTCTTCCTCCCCTGTCAAGTGGAGGTATCAGAGCTGGCCCTGCTTAGTCCATAGAGTTGTGAGGAAGGGCAAATAAACACTAATTAGTTATGGGTTACACAGCAGTTCTCTAGAGCAACCATCACTGTGAATGATGCTGACCTGCCACAGGCAGGTGAAAGACCCTCCTCAAAACAGCAAGTTCTTTCGTAAGACACCTGTTTCCACACCAGAGGAAATGTCTGCCCATTCCCACCAATATCAAGCCTAGCAAAGACACAACACGTCTCACTTGGTTTGTCCCCATCTCAGTGAGGTCTCCTGCAGCTTCCTCCTCCAGTTCACGAGCCTGAAGAGGAGCCCCTCATTCTTAACATTTAACAAAACTGTTTCTCTGGGTATGTGGACAGAGACCATGCTATGCTCATCACTGTATCCCCGGGATCTCCCCAAGGCCTGGCAAGAGGCAGGAACCTAAACAAATGCACAAAAAATAGGAAAATAAGTGAGTTTTCCAAAACCACAGTACTATCATCAGAAACTGTGTTCAGGATGGAGTGGCAGAGGAAATAGGACAAGGAAGAATCGTGCAGAAGCACAAAACACCAAGGAACAGCATACTTCGACCCTTCAGTCCTCACCACCACCAATCAACACACAGCTCTTGCTGCAGAGGCTCCCTGACTGCCCCACCTGTCCTCTCCAGGCCACATGATGCTGCACCGGTAGTGAGTCAGGCAACCCAGGGCATCCACAGCAGGGCCCACCCAGGGAGCAAGGCCCTGCTCTGAGAGGCCAGAGAGGGAGCTCTGTTCACACATCATGCACGACATTCCCTGGCCTGAGCCTTCAGTCAATCCCCATTACCTGCAGGATAAAGTCCAAACTCCCCGTGCCATCCACATTACCTTCCAGATTGGACCCCTGCCTGCTCCCTGAGCTGCTGACACCCCCACAAGCACTGTGGTTACAACTATTTGGAACCACATGACATTTCCGAAACACACAAGCCTCTGATCAGGCCTGTAACACTCACCTGGACATTCCAACATCACCCCTCTGGGAGGCACATTTGTCCCAACAGATACCTGCTCAGGGACAAACCCTGACTTGAAGGTACATCTCCAGCATCCAAAACAACGGCTGTTATGTCCTAAATCTCAAGAAATACTCTCTTGTGGACCAAAGAAGGGTCAAGCACCATGTGAGGCAGTACAACACAATCTTGACCATCAACCTGAGAGCAAACCCCATAGCCCCCAGGCATACATCGTCCCCACCATGCTGTCACCTGTGTGTGGGAGCAGGAGGCTCTGGTCTCCGGCAGGGAAAGGAAGCCCCTGAGGCAGACAGGACCTGATTTCCAGGCACTCTTGGGTTTCCCTGTGCCTGGAGGAACCCCTCCTACCTCTGGCAGCAGTGGACAGTGGGCAGTATTTATCAGGCTTCAGGTACATGCACAAACACAGGAGTTTGCCCCTCGAATCCACCCAAGAGCCCCAGAGGAGCAAAAGGTCAGAGCTGCCAAGTCTGATAATAACAGAATCATTCTAACTGGTCACAGATACCATCAAGGTCTCAGCCATAGCTCTTCTCAACCTCTGAAGGTCACAGCCATAGCCACCACGTTGGCTCACTCACTGTACCTGGCCCACCCTGACCTTTGGGCACCTCTCATTTTCAACAATGTAGGTAAGTGGAAGAACAAAGGAGATTCCTCTCCAAAGAACACAGGCACAAAGTCCATTCAAGGAGATGCAGGGACAGCCTAATGCGCTGGACCTGAGAATATCCCAAGGCTCCTTGCTGTAGGGCAACTGCCTCCCCAACAGGCACCAGCAACCAGAGCAACCACCACCTGCCAATCACTCTGCAGACACATGACACATGCCATGCGCTCAAATGCCATCTTCCTCCTATATTAAAGGAACCTGAGCCAGATGCAGGCAAGACAAGGCCTGGCAGGCTGAGGAGTTCACTCTCCTCAGGCCCGAGGTACCCTCATACAACAAACCCCTCCAACTCACCTCAGGGCATCTGCTCATCCTAGCCTGTGCTCCCTCAGTTGGGCCTGCCCTTCACTCCTATCACTGAGTAAACATATGCCAGACACTTTGCTGTCATCAAACAGCAGGATACACAAATGCCCTCCAGAAGACCCAAGAGCAACCAAGGTCCTTTCAACATCTGCAAGAACTTCCCCAAGGATTGTGCTAGCCACAAACACTGGGACCCTGTCCCACACTATGAGGTAGCCACTGTCCATGAGGCAGACACTGACACACCCTGCCAGAGGCTTTCCCTCCTGCCCACTGTGTGACACTCACAGCAAGGTCCAGAGCCACAAGATCTCTCCTTTGGGCCCAGGAGTATGTGTCCTACATACAGACCACAAGCACAGATCAGGAGCTGTACCTCAGCGGTTGGAGTGCTTGCCTTGCATACACAAGAACCCAGGTTCAAACCCCAGCATCACAAACACAACTAAGTGTCAAAAAAGCAAAGGCCAGATGAAAAAATAAATAAATAAAGTTATTCTCTCTTTCTCTCTCTCTTTAAAAAAAATAAAATAAAAGGCACAAGCACAGGTCATCTGGCTCCCTCCGGGCTCCTGCCCTTTTCTAACTTCAAGTTACAGAATAGCTGCTCCAAAGTGCCAGCCACCAGGAAAATACAGGGGCCATAGGATGCCAGTGCCCACAGACTAAGGACAGATACACCATGGTATCTACAAACCAAAGACAAGAAACAGTTCTCTCCTCCACAATGCTCCATGCAGCATACCTCTGGGCCGAAGCACACCTGTATGGTGTCAGCCTAATGATGCCCCAGCACACTTCCTTCTCAATTGAGACTCCTCACCCGGAACCCCTAAGAACAGATCTGTGTCACAACAGTATCCCCAAAGTTGGGAGATTTAACTCCCAGGAAAACACAATATCAAAAAAAGTTCTCGTGTATCTTCTAGATACACCACAGGTTGCAGGACCTCCTGCTCCTGAGTTTTGGTCCTATAATGTGGCCTCTTCAGCTGAAGCCCTGGCTCTCAACAGTAAGACCCTACGTAACCTACCACCCATCTGCACATATCTCAAGCCATGCTGGGCAGCAGAGCCTAAACAGAGGGGTCCAAACCTGAAAACAGTTGTGCCTTCCAGACCTGGCCCCAACAGTGCTCAAGGTGCAGGCCTGATTACCGAGCACCTGTCACATTACACACTGGCATTAAACATGGTAATCAATGCAGGCACCAAGAACCTGACCCCCATGGACTGGGGAAGGGATAACTGTGCAGCCACATCTCCCCTTAGGCTAGTGCTTGCTCTGCAGGGACGGAGACCACAGGCAGCACAAGACAAGGTAGAAATAGCACAAGACACAATGGAGAGGATCAGCTACGGAACCTTATGTTCTCAGGTCTGTAGGGGCAACAGATTGGCCCTTCTCTCTGCCTCAACAGGAATTAGCACTTGACCACAGTCCCACAGTCTTCCTAGACCCTGCCTATGTGGCTGAGCTGCCACTTTGGCTCAATTCTGTCTGGATGCCACCTGAGTTACCATGACAAAGGACCTGTCATGTAGACCACCTCAGAGAACCAAACAGGGAGGACAGGTTCAGTTCATTCTGGGTACCTCTGTCTCAGTGCCTCAGAAAGCATGCCTCTACTGGATCCAAACCCCGGATTGGGAGTAATGTAGATAAACTCATGTATCAGACCCATAGAGCAAAAATGCAAAATGCTAATATTTATGAGACACAGTTGCAAGATATTTCATAAGATATTTGAACAAGCTATGCTGCACACCTGTACAAAAACGTAAATGTTTAATCCCATTGTCAAATATTTTGAAGAATAACAAGGGATGAAAGGAAGGGAGGAGAAGGGGAAATGTTGGAACTGATATATAAAGCAAGGTACATTCCGAGCAGTTATAAATGTCACTGTATATACTATAGCCATATACATAAAAAATGTTCTTCATAGGTATAAGAATTATGTCACTGTACTTGGGTTTTTTTAGGA